>JAZKJV010006291.1:0-206278 GCA_037367405.1 Ottelia alismoides
TACCATTGTGTCACTCCAAATTCAACTTAATTCGTATTTCTATCACATCCATCAAGATATTCAGATTTTTATCGGTCTCAAAATTCCTTAAATTGACCCCTTTAAGATGGGCTTGTTAGAATTATTTTCTTCCAGCGAAATTTGAATCACATAATCCACTCTATATATTAAGTGAATCCCACTGAGGTTTCGTTCAAAAAATAAAAAAAATAACAAAAAAATAGCCCGAGGTAGGTAAGTTACCTACATCAGCTGATGTAGGCTCCTTGCCCCCTATATATTTACATATATATATAGGGCTTATCCAATGAGCCCTGTACCCATTAACGTTTCAATATGCACCCATTCTGGGTCATACACGTGTATTAGCAATTACTATATTTCTAATTGTAGGCTCTCACGTATTTAAAAAAATCCTATATTTCCTATTATACAACATCCTTAAAAATTGGAAGACGGTTTTGGAAAGAAAACGATTCAAATAAATGATTCCACACGAATGATTAAGGATCCAAACACTATGATAGTAATAAATATAATTCTGTCAAGTAAATACTTATTGTGAGATCAGTAATATCAAGACAGTGATCAGTAATTTACATCCAAATAGTTACATTATACAGAATTTAGTAATATGTATAAAATGATCAAGTAAATGTGTGCTGTGAGATCAGTAATAACATACAAATGGTTAGTAATACCATTGTCTATGTAATGTGCATTGTATTAACAAATAGTTACTTTCTTACTTGAGCAATGCCCATGACTTACTGACCATTACTTTGTTATTACTGATCTCATAGTAAGCTATTTCTTGAGAATCATACACATAATACTGAACATGTGATATAAGACATAGATATATACATTACTGAACACAAACAATAATTTACTTGATAACTGTATATAGTCCCATTACTTGAGTATCATCTCTAAATTACTAAGTTCTCTTCAAAGTAATAAAACATATGGAAATTACTGACCATTTGTTATTGTTTTACTGATTTCACAACAGCACTTACTTGTCCATTGTGTATATATTATTGAAATATGCACCATGTAATAAAATGAATGTAAATTACTGACTGTTGTTTGGATATTACCGACTTCATAACAAGTACTTACTTGTCCATTGTGTATATATTACTGAATTCTGCACCATGTAATAAAATGCATGTAAATTACTGATCGTTGTTTGGATATTACTGATCTCGTAACAATCATTTACGTGAGTATTGTCTCTAAATTACTGAATTTTATTCAAAAGTAATAATACATATAGAAATTACTGACCATTTGTTATGATTTTACTGACTTCACCTAAGCACTTACTTGACCATTGTATATATATTACGGAATTCTACACCATATAATAAAATGAATGTAAATTACTTACCGTTGTTTTGGATATTATTGATCTCGCAACAACCATTTACTTGATTATTGTATATATATTACTGACATGAGCATTTGGATCTCGATTTTCTACAAGAAATCATTGATTCGAATGTTTTCTTTTCAAAATGATCTTCCTATTTTTTAGGACGCGATATAATTAGAATACCACTTATTGTTAAATCGCTTTGCATATTAATCTCCTTCCAAAAACAACATCCTTCGAAATAGGTAACCACTCAATTGGTAATACACGTGTGTGGCCTACAAATGGTGCTCACCGAAACGCTAATGAGCCCTGTGCGCATTGGATAAAAATCCTATATATATATATATATATATATATATATGGGTAAAATGGGGTTGCCCCCATGGGGGAGCTAACTTGGCTCCCCCGCACCATTTCGCCCCATTTTTTATTTTTTTTCCCGAAATTTCTTTCGTGGATTTTCATCAATATATCCCTATATTATGTCATTTAAATTTCACGCGAAACATGGACTCCTACGACCTCCATCCAGAAGGGTCGTTTTTAGCAATTCTGTTACCGTTAAAAAATGACTGTCTGAATGAGATAGTACGAGTCTCTGTTTCATACGAAATTTTAATAGCATAATATAGGGATATAATGATGAATATTCACGGAAGAAATTTTCAAAAAAAAATAAAAAAATCGGGCGAAATAGCGTGGGGGGAGCCATGTTAGCTCCCCCCAGGCGGCAGCCCCATTTAACCATATATATATTTATCCATATATATATGATTGTCTGGATGGAGGCCGTTGGAATCTCTATTTTGCACGAAATTTGAATAACATAATAGAGATATATATTGATGAAATTCCACGGAAGCAATTTTCAAAATAAAAAAATGAGAAAAATGGGAAAAATGGTGCGGGGGAGCCAAGTTACCCCCCCCCCCCCCAAAGGGGGCAGCCCCATTTAACCCTATATATATGGGTTAAATAAGGCTACACCCTTGGTGTAGGGTGTAGCCAATTGGCTACTCCCACCCTCATTTTTCCTATATTTTTATTTTTTAAAAAATAAAAATATGTATATTCATCACTATATACCCCTAACATGTCATTCCATTTTCGTCAGAAACAGAGACTCCTATGCCATCCATTCAGAACAGGTAATTTTAACGGTCTTATAATTGATGTAATCGACATGTTCTGGATAGAGCGCATAGGAGTCTTTGTTTGTGACGAAATTGGAATGACATGTTAGCGGATATAGTGATGAATATATAAATTTTATTTTCCAAAAAATAAAAAAATGAGGGAAAATAGGGGTGTGAGTAGGATGTTGGCTACTCCCAAGGAGCAGTCACATTTTACTCCCTATATATATATAGAGAGAGAGAGAGAGGAAAGGGATCCTACTCCATGGAGTAGGTAACTTACCTACTCCACTTTCTTTTTTTCAATTTTTTTTATTTTCTTTGAAAAATACTTCCATGGATTTTCATAAGTATATCCTTCTAATATGTCATTCAAATTTCATCAGAAACAGAGACTCCTGCGGCCTCCATCCAGACAGTCATTTTTTAACGGTCACAGATTTGCTGTATTTTTCATGCTCTAGATGGAAGCCGTTGGAGTCTCTGTTTCTAACGAAATTTGAATGACATATTTAGAGGGATACAATTATGAAAATCCATGGAAGCAATTTTCAAAAAAATAAAAAAATTTGAAAAAGAAGAAAATGGAGTAGGTAAGTTACCTCCTTCATGGAGTATGATCCCTTTTCTCATATATATATATATATATATATATATATATATATATATATATATATATATATATGAGGAAAGGGAAGCTACATCATGATGTAGCTATCCTTAGCTACATCAGGGGTAATTTCATCCACTTTTTATTTTTTTTCGAAATTTCCACGATAGATTTTCATAACTAAATCACTCTAATATGTCATTCAAATTTCATCAGAAACAGAGACTCCTATGGCCTCCATCCAGAACAGGTAAAATACAACAAATCTATGACCGTTAAAAATGACTGTCTAGATGGAGGCCGTAGGAGTCTCTGTTTCCGAGGAAATTTGAATGATATATTAGAAGGATATAGTTATGAAAATCCATCGTGGAAATTTTAAAAAAAAATAAAAAAAGAAGGACGAAATTGCCTCTGATGTAGCTAAGGTTAGTTACATCATGTTGTAGCTCCCCCCCCCCCCCCCCCCCTCTCATGTATATCATTGCTGATTTCATGTATATCACATCGTTTGTCTAGGAGACACTCATTTCTTGGCTAAGTGAGCTATTCCACCCTATGTCTGGAGCCTTTAACCAATTATGCCTTGCTCTGAGAGTACACAGTCCATTTTTTTCACCCAACATCCTTTGTTTCTAACATCCTGCCATAACGCAGGGCACTTATCCTTTAAACACGTCTCCTATCCCATCTCATCCAACCGTAAGGTGGACTATGCCAGGGCACAACACGCCCTATAAATACATCTTCATATGGAAGAGGAAGACCATAGTAAAACGATTACCTCGCATAAGGAGCCCTCTCCAAACTATATCTTATTCCATCTCTGACGTTGCTCGTCGCCGGCGTCGTCTTCCTGCTTCATTGGTTACCTCAAACTAATCCCGCGAACAAACTAATCTCAGATTCTTTGATCCTCCCTTTATGGCTTTCCAGGTAGTGCAATCTCTTCCGCTGTTTTTAGTATCTGTCAGGAATTCCTCACCCCATGATATTTGCCCTTGAAGATGTTAGAAATGATCCCTTTTTTTATTTTCCAAACACTTGAATCAGATATTATAAAAGTTATTGACACATTTAACTCCTTAAATTAAGGATCCTCCATCCACCGTTACTTCTTGGCGTGGAGATTTTCCACATGCCGCAGCCTAGCACCACCACCTAGCGACACCCCGGCATCGGGTGGACCCACGTGTAAACAGCACACCCATCCGACGACCCACGCATGCCACTCAACGGCTTCCTAGCACCATGCAGCAACCCCTAACAACTCCCATGTGCCCTAGCACTCCATCCTTCGAGTCCGCAAAGTTAATTGGTCTTTGTCATCAAAATGGATGGAACCAACTATGATCTATCAATCGTAAAGATGGAAAGAGTCAACTGTTGATGAGTGCCATCATACCTCCACTAGAGGAGACCTGCAACAGACTCAGTAGGATTGTTCTTACTACTACTCCACAGACACCTTTAGCCATTGATGCATCTCGCAATATAGTTGGGTTCACTGCAGGTAAAGATCATTGGTAAATTGCAAGCAGAGGCAGATGTGGATGTAGTTGAGCATCAGTCTACATCAAGATTTAGCTTTGAATACATTCTTTTTTACTTTGATTATGGATGAGTTGACTAGTCGCATTTTGAATAAGATGCATTGATGTATGTTGTTCGTTGATGATATTGTCTTGATTGATGAGACAAGAGATGGAGTAAATGAGAAGCTAGAGGTTTGGAGACATGCCTTGGACTAAAGGATTTCATATAAGTAGGGTTAAGACTGAATATATGGGAATGCATATTTGATGGAAATAATAGTGAAGAACACGAAGTGATGATTGGAGATGATAGCATTCAGAAGAAGATTCTTTTAGATACTTTGTATCTATTTTGTAAGAGGATGGGGAAATTGATGGAGATGTTACTCATACAATAAATGTAAATTGGCTAAAGTGGAGAGGAGCCTTTACTATTTTTTGTGATAAGAAAATCCCTTTCAAAGTCAAAGAAAAGTATTACAAAGCATCCATGAGACTTACTATGCTCTATGGATCAGAATGTTGGCCTGTGAGACATAAACATGCGCAGAGAATGATGGTAGCAGAAACGAAAATGCTAAGTGGATTTATGGACATACAAGGAAAGATCGGATTCAGAATGATGAAATCAAAAGGAAAGTTGGTGTAACCCTGGTAGAGGATAAAATGAGATAAAACCGCTTAAGAAGGATTATCCATTTGCAAAGGAGATCGACAGTTAGAAGATGTGTGATTTGAGATGTTGAGCTGGTTAATGGAGGGTGAGGAAGGCCCAAGAAGTGTTAGGAATGAAACTATAAGAAGGAATCTTAGTTATTTGGATTTAAGCTCGAGAATGATCCAACATATATCTAAATGAAGACAAAAAATCAATGTAGCATATCCTACTTAATTACGGAAAAAAGCTTTGATATTGTTGATGTGAGATAGATCGTCAGAATGTTACTTACACGTACCTATGAGACTAGGTTATCCCAAGGAATTATTGGTATATATTTTTTATTTTTTTTAACAAAAAAAGAATTTATTATAATTTCACTCAAAAGAGGGATTACACAGAAATAGGAGATAAGCGGGCAACAAGCTGCACCGTTAATTCTTTTTGAATTGCAAAACCAATCATTTGATTTTATCCGTGATTTTATCCGTGATGACGTATGCTTCTATAGAATTGGCATCTGATTCATAATAGATATAGGTCTCCTATTTAAAAATTGCATCCACTATATTTTTTTATGTTAATGCTAATGGGTTTGATTTTTTTTTCATTGATTTGGTAGATCAATAGAATGTTATTTGCATATAGCTATTAGATTGAGTTATTCGAAGGAATTCTTTGGAAGTCCGTTTCATCTGAGACTGATTTATCTTTTGGAATTTCTGTCATATATTTTTCATTTGATTTTATATATTCGATTGGAATTTCATGTAGACCATCAGAATGTTATTTGTAGGTACATCTAACTCTGAGTTGTTTACCGTTTATACAGTACTCGCAATATGATGTTCTTATTTAATCGCATTAGATTACTGAAAATGAGGGAAAAAATTTGTGATTCGAATGATATTCACAATAATGATAAACAACCACAGAGCTAACAAGTGTCACCAATTCCCATTGTATTAATATCCATATATATATTTACATGTGACAGAAGAAACTGACAATTGTACACGTATTCCAAAATGCAGCAGAAGAGAAAGAAAAGCATTTACATTACTCTGAAGATATTGGCGTATGTTTTCCATTTGATTTTGTATCATCATTCATAGTTTTGTTTCATTGATTTTGTTATTTTATTCCTATTATTTATTTTTTTACCATAGTATCATCCAATTTATAATTAATATAAGAATATAACCCTCCTCTCTGAAATTTTTATTCATTTAGTTATAATGTTAATGAGTTGGAAATGTCATTCGATAGATCGTTAGAATGTTATTTGCATGTACATATTATGTTGAGTTATCCGAAGAAATTATTGGAAAATATTTTTCATTTGATTTAATATCATCATTTGAAATTATATTTTAATCTTTTTTGTTTTATCATGTTTTTACAATATCAGCATTTGATTTCCAATAGATAAAAGCCTCTTATTTAATATATCCATCCACTTCATTATTCCGATATTATTCTTTTTTTGAAAGAATTATTCGATATTATTGCTAATATTTTTCTAATTTGGTAGATAGTGTTATATGCAGGAACAACCGAGACTGAGTTATCCTAAGGAATCTGGAGTATATTTTCCATTTGATTTTTTACAAATATTTGTAATTTTATTTCATTATTAATTTTTTATTGTTGTTGACGTATGCTTTTACAGTATTAGCATATGATTTCTAATAGATATACGACTTCTACTTGAAGTTTTCATTCACTACATTGTTTTGATATTATTGACAATGTAATTATTTATTTTATGGTTTGATAGATCATTAGAATGTTATAATTTACATGTACATGCAAGATTGAGATGCCTTTTGGAATTAGTAGCACATATTTGTCATTGGACTTTATATTATGCACTTACTTCTCATAATAAGTTGGGATGAAGTACCCAGCTTTAGTGAGGAGTATAAAAGTATATGTTAGTAGGATATAATTTTTCATTGATTTTAGGATTTTTATCAGTTGTGCCTCTTCGAAATATTACAATATCAGTTACGCCCTTCTCTTTTTGAGAATATCAGTTGTGCCTCGAACTTCTTACTGTTCATCGCTTGTGCACTTCCGTTACGTTGGCCGTCAATAAGTTTTGCTTAACCATGGTTTAATCAAATCATGGTGTAGTTAAGAGAGGCTTAGCTGGAAGACCCCCCCCCACCTCCTCCTTCGTCCCTTCGACCCCTCCGACCTTGATGTCTTCTATGTGTGGCCCTCCGATGACAACGGCGGAGCTCATGTACGTGCTAGTGAGAAAGCACTGGGGGAAGGGGATTGCGATGGTGACGGTGAGGAAGACGATACGAGAAGCGACGGAGGAGTGATTCTTCTGTTGCCTGAGATGGGGAGGCCAAGGGTAGGGGGGACATAGGGTAGAGGAGAGGACATGGCGGAGGGGGGGAGGCTGGGGGTGGAGGAGGGGGATGATGGGGGCAGAGGAGAAGGGGAGGCTGGGGCAGAGGAGAGGGGGAGGCAGAAGAGGGAGGATGGGGTGGAGGAGAGGGGGTGGAGGGAGGTTGGGGCGAAGGAGAGGACAGGGTGGGGGGGAGGTGGGGGGCAGAGGATGGATGAGGCTAGGGGTGGGGGCGAGGGAGGAGGTTGGGGTGAAGGAGAGGGTGTTGGGGGGGCGGGGAGAGGTGGGAAGGCCAGGGGCGGAGTGGGGGAGGCTGGGGCGTAGGAGTGAGGAAGTGGGAGGCTGAGGGTGGATGAGAGGGGGAGGCAGAGGAAGAGGTCGGCGAGGAGAGGAGGAGGATGGGAGGGAAGAGGAGGTCGGCCTAGAGAGGAGGATGATGTGAGGGAGGAGGTTGGCTAGGAGGAGGAGGTCGGCCTAGGGGGGAGGAGGGGAGGGAGGAGAAGGTCGGCCTAAGGAGGAGGGAGGGAGGGAGAGGGTGAGGAGGGTGAAGAAAGACCTCTCAGCCCCTTTTTCTAATTTATTTTCACTTGTGTCCCAATGTTAACATCGGTTTGCGTCGGGGATGAATGACAACTAACCTGAGGGGCACAGGTGATAGAACAGTAAGAAATTGAGGGCACAACTGATATTCCCAAAAAAAGTGGCATAACTGATATTGCAATATCTCAAAAGGGCACAATTGATAAAAACCCTTGATTTTATATAATTATTTAGAATTTTATTCCTCTATTATTTTTTTCATGCTGATGTATCTATGTTGTGTTTCCATGATGCTAATTTTATTTCTGATTTCATTTTCGTTGTTGCATCATGAGTGGATATTTTATTGAGTGCAATTTTATCTCTTGATTGAACTAAAACATGTATAATCTATAACTTCATTGATGTTTTACTACTGCATAGTTGTTCTTGCCTTTTGCATTATTACTTGATATTTTAATTACCTTTTTTATGTTATTAGTCAAAAAGGTCTTCCCGGATGTATTTGTAACTTTTCTACCACAATAGGATCGATATATAACCTTCCTGGTGTTGCTTATGCGGCAGTAAGATTTGTTTCATGACCTTCACGATGGTTGCAAAGGAAAACGTTTGGTTTGTCGTTTTCATTCTAATTGTTGTGCTTTTGTTCAAATAAATCCAAAAGTCGAGGCGTCTCATCATTTATCATAAAATAAAGATAAGCAAGGATAAAAATATTAGTAAGAAGTACGATGGCTGAATATTATATATAGAGAGAGGGTGGAACCTACGTAATGATGTAGGTAACTTTTCTACACAAGTCTCTTTTTCCTCTATTTTTTTTATTTTTTTTGAATGAAATATAGGGTGATTTATATCACCATATATTACTCATTTGTCATTCAAATTTCATCTTAATTCAAAACTTTAACGGTATCAGAATTGCTAAAATCGACCCATCCAGATGGACATGTTAAGGATGTCTGTTTTCACAAAATTTAAAACATATATTCCACTTACTATTCCAAGTAAATCCCACGTGGACTCCTTATATCCCTTCAGATGATTATGGCATATATGCATCTGCAGGAAAAAAACCAATAGAGGAATAAAATTCTAATAATGATATAAAATCGATTGGAAATTATATCCCAGTAATATATACTTTTATACTCCTAAAGCTGGGTACTTCATCCCAACTTAATATTAGAACATAAACGTAGGTGCAAAATCAGATTGGATCAATTTAACCTCTCATGAGATAGGTTCTATTAAACCTCCGACGAAATCGACACATGTGCTCGAAGGTCAATTGGGTTTCGATCCCTTGCTCAGGACTTGTGATGACTCCCATGGTTGGATGTCGAAGGGGAGTGTCATATCGGACGGTCGATCCCAAGCACCCTCCTCATTTCATCTTATGTTGTAGCCTCGAAGAGGTCCTCTGCAGATTCACCCCAAACAAGGAGAGAAGAAGCGGATGCTTCTCTCCGACTATAGCAGCAAACTGACAATCGAAGCGCTTCAATGTCGACTGTGTCCAAACTCAACTATACCAGCAAACGGAAGGGTGCTCAAGACGAGGAGTCACAGCTACACATAAAATTCTAAAGTTGATTCCAATGAGTTAAGTTGCAAGAGGCGACATGCATCACAGAGAGGTGAGAAGGGGATGAGGAAATTTAGACCTGGACAAATGCAGGTCGGAGCGGCCCATGAGCAGGGTTGAACGAGCCAAGTTTCAAAAATCTTTGTCCAAAGTCCTGTCATGGGCCGACCCATTACCCATTTCGTTCTTTTTCCATTGAAAATTTTAATGATATTTAATATGTATAAATGATTTTATTAATACCATTTATACTTTGTATAACTAATATAAGTAGCTTCCATGTTACTTGGCATGTAAACTATTAAATTTTATTTAAAACTAGTGTCACATGAAAAACTTGAAGTGTATCATATTAATACATGCATTATTCAAATTATATTTATATATTTTTTTATTTGTGGGCCGGACCATGTCCAAATCTCCTAACCCAAGCCTAGCCCATGAGCGGGCTGAGCAGACCGGCCCCCAGCCCATTGGCCAGGTCTACGGGGAATAGAGCCCGGTTGTCTCTCTTGCCTATACAGCCTTCATATCATATGCACACCATATGTGGAAGTGGTCTTTGTATGAGCTAGTGATAAAAAACACTTGCACCCGCTACATCTCTAGACAATTTACGAATGACATGAGCTTCTTACATTAAAAAACACACATGCCCGTTACATGGAACAGCATACAACTTGAATAGAAGTAACGAACCACGTGGAAAATTTATATACAAAGGATTGTACACCTTACATGTAGGAAAGATAAATATGTACATCTTACATGTTCAAAGGATTGTGGAAGAAGACTCTGAATTCCCACTCCAAAATGCTGAGCTCTGGTGTCCGATGGATGCGATGCATTCCGCCTTCAGTATCATCAAGTGTTTGCTAGAATGATACAAGTCTATACATACAATGGGCTTGGGTCGTGTTCATTACCACGTCTCGGGTGAGAATCGTTAGCCCCAAACCAATCAAGATCCTAGTAATATAATGAAAGAAAGATCAGACAGATAAATGGGACATGAATCACATGAAAGTCTAACGCGTTTACTCGGTTGATATGGATTCAAATACATAGATTCTGCAACATCTTAGTTGAACTCTCAGATTACCATACATTCAAGTGCTGCAAGTTCAGGGCAAATAAAATGGAAAACTGGCAAATATAGCAGTTCAGATCAGATTGGCCTGCATCATGTGCTTTTCGCGTTCTATATGTGAAAGATGGTTTTTCCGAATAACTAATTTGTAAATAGAAGAAATGTCAAACTAGGAGCCAACTATCAAGTATACCAGTTGAAAGTTACAGGGGGTTGCTGTCAAGAATGTTCTGTCTATAGCATAGCAGCTCGATTCCACTGTTGAAGGTTATGATTTTGATCTAAAATCATCTCTTAAATCTAGAGCTTTAATCTTGTTTTGATCAGCTTAGATGCTTGGGTTTTAAAATAGAGGTATGTTATTGTAAATCTTATCGAGGTGTGGGTGATTCGAAGAATCGATAAGAACAAGAAATTCAGACAATGGTATAATTAAAGCCAGACCCTGAAATTAGATATAGATAAGCAGTGTATAGGACACGCTTCGAGTTCCTTTCTTTTTTGCTCCAGTTCGATGCAACTGATAGATACAAATCGTGCAATCATGTTAACTTGCACATGTACCCTTTAGTAATTATTCATTAGAAAATGCCTTAAAAAGTCTTTTGCCCTGCTGCACGTCGAATTTATAGAAATGTGCTATCGGTGCCATTCCCATTATTGATCCTAGTAGATCGCGCATATATACAATATAAATGCATGACAACCAACTCAATTGTTGGACCATATGGGTTGCTGGAACATACGGTGAAAGGAAGATCTCCGTAAAGAAGTCGTAAGACGTAGTGGCATTTGTCATAAGCAGGTGCCTGGCAGAGTATGCTGCCACATACTCAATCCAAGGAGCAAGTGTGCAGGTGCGCAATCGCCTTTGTAGCAGAGGGTAGCACAAAGTAGGTGGAGAGTACACCAGGGAAGGAAATAACACATGTACCTCTGCAAAGTCTCCAGAGCAACATGAGGATTGCTCCCTCACTCTCACATCCATCATCATTCATAGACACCCATCATTGCATTTTGTAAACATACAACCCAAGTTATGCACGCAGATGGGTACGATTATCTTCTTTAATTGTGGGGAAGGAGAGGGAAAGAGGGAAAAGAGGGAAGCGGAATGCGATGATAGGTGGGAGGTAGGGAGGATGATTGCATGTAGAGACTAAAGAGGATGATGGATGCTTGTTGTGGAAAATAAAATTGCTTATCATTATTGAGGACGTAGGGCTCTCTTATATAGGAGAAAAGCCCTGGGTAAATTACAAGAGAGGTACATGAAAAAAAGAGAAATAAGAAATAAATATAAAAAGATATAAATATCTCAACACTTCCCCTCAAGTTGGAGCATATATGTCTATCAAATTCAGCTTGGAACATCTCTGAAAAGGACCTCTATCAAGGGCCTTGGTAAAAATATCGGATGTCTGATCTCCAGTAGACACATGAGAGGTGGATATGAGACCCTTCTGGATCATGTCTCCGGTAAAGTGGTAATTCATCTCTATATGCTTGGTCCATTCATGAAATGCAGGATTATTGGCAATAAATATAGTTGTTTGATTGTTACATAAAAGCTGCATAGAAAGAGGAACCTCAACAGCAAAATTAGTCAAGACCGATCTATAACCCTCATCATCTCTGTGTCTCCTGTGCCATGGCCATGTACTCAGATTATGCACTGGATCTAGCAACCACTGTCTGCTTCTTGCTTTTCCATGACACGAGAGAGCTTCCGACAAAAATAGCAAAGCCAGAAGTAGAGTTCCTATCTCTAGGGCATCCTGCATAATATGCATCTGCACAAGTTGTCACCTCAAAAGACGTACCTCTACTGAATATAAGACCAGTACCAGGTGAAGTCTTCAAATATCTCAAAATCATATAGAGACAGCATCTATATGAACCTTCCTGGGTTGCTCCATGAACTGGCTCACCTTGATCACAGTAAAGGATATGCCTGGCCTGGTGGTGGTAGCATATAGGAGCTTCCCAACAAGATCCTTGTATCTCATCTTATCTACTTCCTCAATGTCATCATCATATAATCTCATACTCGAATCCATAAGGGTAGTAACAGGCTTGCATCCTGCCATACATGTCTCTAGTAGAAGATCAGTCACAAACTTCCTCAGGGTCCTCACAAACCACGCTGGTTCCTAGTGAACTCTAATCCAAGGAAGTATCAAGAATTGCCAAGATCCTTAGTCACAGACGGCTGACCTAGGAACTCCTTGGCACCGCGAATGCCCTACTCATCATCACGAGACAATAATATCAACATAGACTAGAATAGAAACAGTACCTCTTTGTGTCCTCTGAACAAAAAGCGAGTGATCCGCGGACCGCAGTGGACCACGCAAATCCCCAGTGCTCTATCAACGCTGAAAGCTTCTGGTACCAAGCTCTCGAACTCTGCTTCAGATCGTAAATCGTCTTGTGGAGCCTACATACCTTCTGAGACTCCCTCTCAACAGCAAATTATGGTGATTGTTGCATATATACCTCCTCATGTTGATCTCCATATAAAAACGCATTCTTCACATCAAGTTGGTAAAGAGGTCGGTCTCGTGAAACAACAACTGATACAAGAATGCGCAATGTCGAATGTCTACCACTGGTGAGAAGGTATCATGATAGTCCACCCCATAACTCTGGGTAAACACACCTGCTACAAGCCTTGCCTTGTAGTGATTCACACTACCATATGCATGTTGCTTCACCGTAAAGATCCATTTACACCCCACAACAGAGGCACATGGAGCAGAAACAACATCCATGTACCACGAGACTGCAGAGCGGCCATCTCCTCCGCCATAGCAAGTTGCCAACTACTATCTTGTACGACCTCCTGATATGTTCGCAGGATAGTAACAGTAGAGAGTCTTACAATAAACCTCATCTGCTCCTCTGAAATATGGTCCAAGGAAACATGCGCAGCTAGAGGATAAGTGGCATAGTTACGACGCAACTTCCTCAAGGCAATAGGTACATCCAACTCCTCAGCCTCTCTGTTCTCTGGTATCAGCTCCTCCTCTACAGTATCCTATAGAACAAGCACATCACCAATGTCATCACTAGAAACAATGTGTTCATCACATACTTGAGGTGTGCTAAATGATGGGGAAGGTATATGAGCAGAGGGGCGAGTAGAGAACCTGTAAATGTAAAATCGTGGTAGGAACAGTGTCAGGGTAGATGGAGGTGGAGGTGGTGGAGGAGGTGGAGGTGGAGATGACTGAGACTCAACATGGGGTATTGTTGGTGGAGATAATGAAGGTGGTGGAACAAAGACATCCTCGCTAGAGTCAGCATTAGACAACATGTCACATGTAGGAGAAAAATATATAATAGACTCAAAAAATGTGACATCGGTACTCACATAATACTTTCTCCCTACAGGATCAAAACATCTACACCCTTTTTAGATATATTTGACAGCACTTGAAGAGAGCTTGTCACGACCACAAGTAAAATTGTGGACGAATGCCACCGACCCAAAGACCCTAGTGGTAAGGAGAATAGGTCCTTCTCGGGAAACGTAATCAAGAAAGGATCCTTCTCTCCAAGGTCAGTGGAAGGCATGTGGTTTACCAAGTAACATGCAGTGAGGACCGCATCACCTCAGAACGAATGAGGAGCTCGACTCTGAATCAAAAGAGTCCTCATGACATCCAGAAGATGACGGTGTTTGCATTCAGCAACACCAATCTGTTGTGTAGTGTAAGCACAAGAAGTCTAATGAATAATATCAAGAGATATGAGAAAGTCAGACAGTTGTAAAGTGGAAAACTCCAAGGCATTGTCAGTGCGAATAAACTTCACATTAGCAGAAAAATATTTTTAATTTCAGTAAGAAAGGATTTAATGACAGGACCATCTTCGGACTTATTCTTTAACAAGAAAACCCAAGATAATCTAGAAAAATCATCCACAGCAACCATATAGAATTGATGTCCTTGATGATCGGGAACACGACTAGGACCCCCATGTCAAAATGAAACAACTCAAACGACGGACTACGGTGATGACTCTGACGACTCGGAAAAGAAGAACGATGGTGATTCCCATTCTGACACGCCTCACACTCCAAGGTAGTACGAGTAGAGATTTGAGGGAGAACATGACATAACTTCTGCAGAGGAAGGTGTCCAAAGAGAAGATGCCACATTAAGGAGAGGTGTCCAAAGCGAAGATGCCACATGAAGGAGAAACGGATCCAGAAGGAATGGTAGCAGCACCAGCACACGGAGGTTGAACCAGTCTGTAAAGTCCTCTTTGCTCACGACCACATCAAATCACCTGCCCATGAGTATGTCCTAAAACACAAGAGAAGATGGGTCAAATATGGCACGGCAATGTAAATCTTTTGTAATCTGACTAATAGACAAAAGATTCATCTAAAATGTTGGATCATGTAAGACATTCTGCAAGCGCATCGAGGAGGCTAGGACAATCTCCCCTTTACCAACAACGGGTAGATGAGACCCATTGACAATCACCACTGATCTACCATGAGGGATAGATATGTAAGTAAATTGAGTTCGATATCCACACACATGATGACGAGCTCCGGAGTCCATGATCCAATCAGTCAAATCTGAACTGTTACAACTGGTAAGTGCGTAAGCAATACCTGATGAACTCGTAGAAGCACTGGCAGCAGTTGCAACATCTGAAGATTATGCCGCTGGGGTGGACGATGTAGTCATCATCTCTCTCAATCTAGAGACAATATCGTCAAGCATCGCATCATGAGAAGGAGCTGAAGTAGTCTCTGTCTGCTCAGCTACACAGGCAGACGTAGGATATCCATGCTTCAGATAGCATGTCTCCTTCGAATGCCCTGGACGATGGCAATATGAGCATGAGCCACGCTAACGTCCTCTTCCTCGATCATGGGGAAGTACCCCATCTGCCACGAGAAGCTACCATCATAGAGGGAGTCTGGGCCACTGTAGTAAACGTAGTAGTGATCCTGCTCAGACTCTTGTAGACCTCCACCATGGGTGGTATCGTCACTCCAGTAAGCATTTGAGTACGAGTTGCATCGTACTCAGAGTCAAGGTAGGACAAAAAGACTCCGATCATAGTGGCATTCATGTATGCATGTTGTTGCTCAGTGCTAGTAGTAATGGGCATAAAGTTATGGAGTCGCTCAAACATACCTTGAAGATGAGAGAAGTGGGCATGAAGAGGCCAACCATTCAGCTTGATCGAGAATGTCATACTGCAGCTGAAGGATCTTGCTATCATTCTTGGCTTGCCCATATGTGTCAGCTAAGATGTCCCGCATAGCCTTGAATGTGGGTTGATTGACGATGTACTTGGCAATCTTCGTGGTGAGTGTCCTGGAGAGCCAAATCCATGCGCAGGCATCATCTTGCTTTCAAGAAGCATTATCCCCAATCTTGTTTGTCAGCTCAAAATCAGTCAAAATGTGCTCCTTGTTATGTCACTGCATAAAGGTGTGAAAATGCATGGACCACAACTCGTAGTTGGTCCCATCCATCCTTACGATGGGAGTCGGGACCTTGAAGGCACCAGACGATGAAAATACGCCACCCTTGTTCTTCGACATGATGAACAAATACCAAAAATCTGGAACAAAATCGGGGTGTAGACTACTATGAGCAAGTCTACACAATCATATGGAGGGGTGGTATACGTGTAGACTCATACAACTCTCCTCTTCAATCCTTGTTGTAGTCTAGGGTCAGAAAACATGATTTACGTGTCTAAAATCACAACTTCCGATTGAGATCAGACCGTATCCGGCTACAACAATGGCCATATTGCAGTCCAATGAAGATACGACCGCAACCGCACAAGCGACGGCCGACGACCGGGGGCATGCGACAGTCTGCTAAAGGCTGCTGCAGTCGGCCTGTTGCGGCAGCAGCCGCTGGAGGCAGCTGGCTAGGCTGCTGGCAATGGCCAAGCAGCTTGCGGATGGGGCCCGGAGCGGCGGCCGGTTGGGGGCCGGCAAGGGGCGGGTAGGGTTAGGTTTTGAGATACGGGAACCCCGGTCTAGGACCGTTGCTCCGATACCACGTTGCGGAAAATAAAATTACTTATCATTATTGAGATCATGGTTTCAGATTTCGCGAAATTTCGTCAAAATTTCGGCAAAATTTCGATTTCGACAAGGAACCGAAACCTCAAGCGAAATGGCGATATGAGGGCAGTTTTCGGTCATTTCTTCACAAATGATAGTCGATATGGGAGAAATGTCATCGAAATTTCGACGAAATATCATATCGAGAGGGTATCGATACAATATCCGAAACCGATATTTAAACCCTTGATTGAGATCCTAGGGCTCTCTTATATTGGAGAAAAGCTATAGGTAAATTACAAGAGAGGTACATGAAAGAAAGAGAAATAAGAAATAAATATAAAGATATATAAATATCTTAACAATGCCTTTTAAAGAGAGGATCGTAAGCAATGGAAAAGATTCAAGGAAGAGATGGCAGGGAGATTTTTTTAGACAAAAGATAACCATAAGAAGCTAATGGTCATCCGGAGAATTTCATTTCAAAATGGAGGAACTAACAGCCTTGTTCCACCATTTGTAGCCAGAGAGCTTTTCTATTCACCTCTCCCAGTCGATGGAACTTTTACTACATGAGCAAAGATAAATTAGGAGTATATATAGATTGGATAAAATCTGTAATTCAAGCCAATCTGATGTTATTGGATTGGATTGGTTTTGTTTTGTCATTTTAATAGATTCGATCGGATTGAGATTTTGAAAATCCGTTAAACTATGAATTGGATTGGATCGCTAACAAAATCTGATCTGATCCATTATGTTAATCTGTTAATATTATATGCGATAAATATTAATATTTACAACTCACTTTCTTATCCTAATTTATAAAGTCCATCTAGATCCTCCCTAGTCAAGTGGCACTTTGATTTTAATTTAACTAGGGTGTATACCCGCGCTTCGCAGCGTGCTTTATGTATTTAAAATTTGGAATGTTTTTTCACACTGGTTACCTAGAAGACTTATTATTTTTCAGCCAGATTGTTGTAATTTCAAAGTCACAATGCTCACTTTGATACTGCAGTTTCATTTGTCAAATAATTTTAGCCTATTAAAAAAAGGAAAATTATGATAAATACAGAGGCTTCAATGATAACCAATGAAAAAAGTTAGAATGAAGTAAATGCTAATTTAAGAAACTTAGAAAACGTTTATGCATTTTTTTAGATAATAGTAGGCGTGGATATCAAGATGGTGCATATATGTCTTATGAATGATCAAAAAATAAACATCAAGTGAAATGTATACCCACATTGTAAGTTAGTATTGTTTGATTACAACATGTATTTAGTAATAAAAATCATAAAGATGTTAATCGGAGCATTTTAGAATATATATATAATTTTAAGAGAGAAATATAGATATAATTTGTTATATCAAATATATTTCTCTTCAAATCAATAGGCAATGAACTATTCTTCATTTTAATAATATTGCTAGTCATAGTATATCTATTATACATCTTATATGGTAGACGAATGTTTTGATCAATAAAGTATCATTAGATCAATATTTTCTTTTCATGGTTAAATTTCCTTCCGATGAAGTCTACTACGTCTATAAATATCTTGTTTCTTACAACTATAGATATTCAGCATTCTAGTTATCTGTGAAACTAACACTTATTGTAGAATGTAAACCACAAATTTTGATAATCCCTGAAGCAATAAGGCATGAAAGTTAATATGGTAAATAATATATTTATTTTAAATAAGATTCTGAAATTATGAAATTTAATTGTAAATAATAGATTAATTTAGATATAGCTTCAGAAAGTTAATAGTACTAAACATCAAACTTTGATCAAAGAGAAAAAAACATGCATTGTAACGGAAGAAACAGAGCTAATTCCAAGATATCTATAATATATCTTGATCATTATGAAGGTATAATCTATAGAAGGAATTTTACATAAAATTATGACAATTTCTCATAGATTTAAAGTAAATAGGCACAAAAATATACATCTGCTGCAGCAACTCCCATGTTGGAATAAAATTGGTTTCTAAAAAAAACGTCCAATGTATAGACTTATTGCAAATTTTAACAACTACTTAGAGTATATTACATATATTTTACATACATGGTATTAATTGCACAATATATCAAGATGAGAAATGAGATTAACAATATATACAATATTGAAAATGAATTTGTATAAACTGTTTCGTTATTTTTTGCTTTTATCCTCCAATTTTATAAAATAAATGTTAATAAATTTAGAAATAATATTTTGTTGACAATGTATCATTTCTGTAAAAATAAATTTAAATATAAGACATTTTTTACCGTTACTTAATTTATTAGATTTCATATTATTATTTAAATTAATGTTTGGTTGGCAAAGTCTCGGAGACAGAGTGTGTATGTGACAGGTGATGGGGTAAGTGAGGAGTGAGAATAAAGAGGATTTGGGAGTGTAAGTCGACGAGTCCTTAGGGACTAAGGGCGGGCTGGCACCACTTTGTCAACTGAGCTCTGAAGTCTGAACTTGAAGAACTTCACGAATAATATTACTAATTTCGTCGGCTCGAATGGTTACCATTAGTGTCTCTTAATTCTTGGAGATTGTGTGACTCAGTTTATGATGTTCGCGGACATGTGTAAGACAGAGATGGGAGAGAGAGATCATGGGAAGAGAGAGAAACTTGGGAGGGGGAAACATCATGAAAGGTAGTCGGAGAGAGGCCTCTCCTCCAAGATCCACGTGGCAATCAAATGGGAGAAAACCCACCTTTAACTTATGTATATAGATATATAACATCATGCTATTAAAAGAAAGAAAGATAACTTTAAGATAAAATATAAAATCCAACTATCCTATTCTACTTCTCACAAGCCAACCTCACATATTACAATGCAAGTGTTTGGACCTTGCATCTCCTTCTCAATTCGAGCGTATTTTATCTTAAGATTGATACCTATTATTCAATCCAAACTCCCGAGGACCCCACCTTCAATGACTTCGTTTCTATTAGAAGACGTTGGATAGGAAACCTTCTTTCCCATCTCATTTTATTGCAACAAAATGTAAAACATACACCAGATGTTGATATTTTTGCCTTCTAATTCAAGTTCTTCTCAGGTGTGTGCTATCAGTTACATTCTCGATCGAAAATCAATAATACAATAATTGTCTATATTTCTTTTATAAAGTATTTATAATTATTGTAGTCAAATTATTAATTGAGCTAAATCCATTGTAGTAAACACTTTTTGTATGTCAATTCAACATAAAAAAGTAATCCAGATGTTAAGTGCTACTAACATGAGGAGAAACATGAGGGGAAGAATATATAAGTATACCAAATCTGATCCAATCCGTAATCTAGTGGATTGGATTGGTTTGGATTTGTATATTTAATGGTTTGGATTGGAATGAGAAAACTTATAATTCATTAAGGTTGGATTGGACATGGATTAAAGTAAAATCCGATCCGACCCAATCCATGTGCACCCATAATCGAAATAATGAGAGTTCAAAAGTAATTACAAAGAATGCAAGAGTAACAGTGTAAATAGGAAAGATTAAAGATGTGTACACACCAAAACCCCTGTAAAAGATAAATATGCAAAAAAAACCCGAAATGTAAAAGGCACTTACAATCTTTGTTAGTAAAAAGCTTAGGGATCTTGTTTCCGCAAACGAAGTCTTGTGAGATTATCTCTCCAAAATGCTGTATTAGTCGTAAATTATTATAGATGTAAGAGAGCCAAGAAAAAGATAGAGTAGAAGACAGTGAGATGAAACAAAATGATACAAAATTGCCTACCTGCGTCATTATATCTCTCTTCATTCACAGCCACATTCATCCTTTGTAAGAATTTAAGCTCCTCAGAAAGGAAGTCGTGGCCTTCTATTGCACTGTCGAGAACAAACTCCATGAATTATTTTATACCCAATCACATGGGTGAGGAAAAGGCAATTTCCTGAATCTAGAAGTTACATGGCCCAGTTTAAAGCATGGAAAGGAATGCACAGTTTCTATGGATTTCACAAATAGTTTTAGTAATAAAGGACAAGATAAGACGTGCATTTTGCAAATACAATTCCCTACAAATCCATGCAGATTTAGTCAGATCACCCCTTGAAATTGGGTGGACAATCAATTGAAACGTGGTTACATTAGTCATTTTGCTAAGAAGGATATGGATGAGAGTTTCTATGTGAATCAATCTTTGACATCCATTTGAGCTTTCCTTTTTTTTTTTTTTTGATCTATAAAATCAGGGGTGCGCTTTCAGCACCTCACAGTTTATCTGAAATGATATAAATAAAGAAACAAATTTGTATTCAGTATTGTAAAAGTCTCCCGATTGGCTCAACTGGTAGGTCTGACTAGTCTAGTCAGTGGAGTGACCAACCGAGTATTAACTAAATCCGACTAGGCCACTTAGTTGATCGATTTTGCTTGGAGATACCTTTTTTTTTTGCTTTTTTTAAAGCAAACTTATTCTAATACGCATAATTTTTATTTAAATTCAATTACTTCTTTTCTTTCATTAGTATCAAAATGTAAAAATCTATGTAAATATATAATCATTTATGTATAAAATGATTTCTATATTTAATAATGAAAAAAATCAAAACCGATTAAAGCTCGAATAACTCTGTTTAGTCACCCGAGTGCCGATTAATCCATAGTCAGTGACCCAACCGACTGAGTATCATACCAATTTTTGCAACCTAGTTTGTATTCATCCCTCGTCACAAGATGCCACATGCATGAGCATCAATACTGAAACAACTGTAAATGAAAGATTAATTACAGTATCTTAAAAGCTTTCACTTATTCAAATAGGAATCAAAATATAATGAGGATAAGAGTGAGTGGAGCCTCCTACTACCTCACAGCCACAGGAAACTAAGTGTAATTGCAATTTGCAACTCAATCAGATAGAAGCATCATTTCAGTGCAAATTTAATATACAGTACATGACCGGCAAAAAAAATTGTTGCAGAAGTATAAAAAAAGGAAGACATGCTTGCATCGATCCACCAGAAATACTTAAGATTGTTATCGGCAAAAGAAGAGGATATATTAGCCTAAGAATCATGATAACAACACTTCCATGTAATTGATGGCAACTTTATTACCTGTCCAGTAAAACATCATAAACAGTTTTCGAGCCACTCTTCTTCCAGGTGCCAGAGATAATTTTAATAGCATCTCGGAACACTATATCCTTGCTTACATAGATAGGTACCTGCAGTTGATCGTAATCATGTGTAAGTTAAACAGATATAAATTACCGTAGCTGTCCTCAAATATAACAGGAAAAAAGTGGGAAAGAGAATGCCCACAAAAATTAACTGGAAATTATTACTACACACAAGTTACAGCCTCCAATAAGAAAAACTGTTAGATCCACCTAGTATTATCAAAGTTGAGCATTCACAAAAGTCATTAACCAGTCACTGCTACGATATGTAGTCTAGAAAGAATTTAAAATAATGGGCAAGCAGTTAGATCAACTAGGTCCTTGGTGCTGGTGCCTTTTTTTCCATTTAAAATAAGACGATTTCTATTAGAGGAAGAATATACATAATTGTCAATATGCATAGCTTGGATCATCTTAATATTATCAGTTACAAGGTATGGGCGGATAGACCAGTATACAGAAAGGTTCTACGATTGGGCCCAACTATTCTACACAGATTCCTCGAAAAAAAAAATTTTGTAGATTCCTTTAAAACAGTACTCAATGTACTTTTCCATCGTGATCACGTAAAATGATGCCCAATATCCAGCTGCATCCATCAATATCTTTGAAAGTTATGTTATGCAAGGTCTGCTATAATTAGCAAAGCATGTTGATTCACTTCGTTCAACAGAGCGAGAAAACCAATGTGCATAATCATAAATAGGTTGTTTAAGAATAAAAAAGATAATGTTAATCAAATGTTTACAATATCTTCAGAGCATAAATGAAATAATGATGTGGACAAGGTAATCAACTTTTTTTAGAATGGTAATGGATAAGAAAGAACCCAAATCTCTACGATTGGATCCTACTTTCTCAACTGGTAGACTATTTAAAGTGTATCAATTTGCCCCAAAATGTTAACTGTCCAAAGTGCACTCCATTAAATGGTCCGGTGGTAGTGCAGTGTGCCTACCACCCAAAAGACTAGGGTTCAAATCCCCCATTGTGGGGACTGCGTTAGGTAGTCGACAGCTAGCGTAAAAAATAGTCGAATCTTTCAACATGGATTTGAGCAAGAATCCATGTACCCGACTGATGCAAAAAGAGATTTCCAACGGTGGAAATAAAAATTTTTGGTGGAAGAAATATAGAGAAGAGAGGGAGAAAGTGAAGAACGTGTCGGTTACGCGGGGTTTTGGAGATGAACTGCGAAGATCGCTTCGAGGGAGAGATAGAGACAAAGAGAGATAACTCAATTTTTCATATCACTTGAACTGTTAAAAACAATAGACTACCATCCCTTTATATAGGAGGGATGGGATTACAAAACTAGAAACAAATCAAATTCAAATCCCAACTTATCCTAATTTGACTCTAACTGATTTGAATAAAAATTCAAATCTACCTCTATCCTATTTTAACTCTAATTCGAAATTGAAAATTCAAATTTAAAATTGACCAACTAATTGGAGATCACACACGATCTCTTTTATTTAAATAAAATAACTAATTAAGGATGGAAATCCCTAATTTTAAAAAAATCCCAAGTCAGTCTTTTGATCTAATTTGAATTACCCTGTCGATTTGGGGATGATTGCATCAATTCTCCTCCGCTTGAAAAAATCGTCTCCTGACGAATTGCTTGATCTTCATTTCGTCGGTGGAGAATTCGATGCTGAAATTGTAGTTTCAAATTCCCCAATTAGATCCTTTTCAACGTTACGTTTGTAATTTCTTTCAACTGAAGGGCGTCTCTGCAATTTTCGTATCCCTTCACTTAAAATGTACCAATAACATAATTTTTCCTCCAATTGGCCCTTTATATAAAGACCATAGTGAGGAGGGGCCTGCTTGTAATTTCTCCAAATTATCTCATCCTTTCTTTTAGGGCATCCGATGGAGGGATCCCTCGTTAGAGTTCCTTTCACCCGAAGCATTAGGCGGCGATGCTTCCAGAAGTGCGGGTAGTGGCGGCGACGCAACAAGTAGGGAGGCTTCGACAGGCGACGAGGAAGGAGGTTTGATAGCCCCATCTCGCGCACGCAGTGGTGACCATGCTTGACGTGTGCGTGACGGGCGTTGTAGCTCGAGATCGAGCAGCGGTAGCACAGCAGGCGGCGAAGACAACGTACTGGTGGTGCGCAAGCCGTGCGCGAGTTGTGACCTCTATGGTAGTTGCTCCTTGGATGGCGGAGGTGTTGGCGGCGAGTTGACTGCAACTGGAGTAGGGGACGACGCATGCGATAGCAACTGCGGTAGCCACGCGAATTGTGCATTCGGTGGATGTGATGAGGGCGTTTCTTGTTGGCGACCGTGAAGGGTGCATAGCGGCGGATGGAGGTTCTCCACCTAGAGTCGTGGATGCATTGTGTGTGTCCTTGGGGTTGAGGAGATGGGGCGGTTATGGTGGCTTCGATAGGTGACAGAAGCAGTGATATGACCTCTTGGACAACACCTTCAGATGAGAACAAATCCAGAATTTTGGGTTCTTCATCTTCATGATATTCATCGAATATGGGCCCAAAATCTCCATTTTTTTCATTTTTTAATTCCTGGACAGCAACTCCGTCCTCATAAAGATCATTGTTTTCATAATCTTCATCCTCACTTTCATCAAAAATCGGCCCTATATCTTCATAGTTTTGTTGCACAGGAGTTGCATCAAATAAATATTCTCCGAAACTGAAAATACCTTCATTTTCTAGACCGAAATCGTGTTGAACAGCAGCTACAGCGGTCTGAATTTTGTTGTCGACGGACGAATCTTCATGAAATATCGCATCCAACCATGCTTGTACTTTGACGCTTGATATTAGTCGCTGCTTGAACTTCTTTGATCGTGAACGTGAGTCGTTTCCAAGGCGATTTAAATCGAATTGCAAATGCCAATGCTTGACAGGATCGTCGAATCGTAGGAACGATTCGGTTTCCACGCTCTGATACCAAATGATGCAAAAAGAGATTTCCAACGGTGGAAATAAAATTTTTGGTGGAAGAAATATAGAGAAGAGAGGGAGAAAGTGAAGAATGCGTCAATTACGCGGGGTTTTGGAGATGAACTGCGAAGATCGCTTCGAAGGAGAGATAGAGACAAAGAGAGATAACTCAATTTTTCATATCACTTGAACTGGTTAAAACAATAGACTACCGTCCCTTTATATAAGAGGGATGTGATTACAAAACTAGAAACAAATCAGATTCAAATCCCAACTTATCCTAATTTGACTCTAATTGATATGAATAAAAATTCAAATCTACCTCTATCCTATTTTAACTCTAATTCGAAATTCAAAATTCAAATTTAAAATTGACCGACTAATTGGAGATCACACAAGATCTCTTTTATTTAAATAAACAAACTAAATAAAATAATTAATTAAGGATGGAAATCCCTAATTTTTTAAAAAAATCAAAAGTCAGTCTTTTGATCTAATTTGAATTACCCTGTCGATTTGGGGATGATTGCATCACCGACCCTACTTATAGTGGGAGAAGGCTTCACCATTTTAAAGTGCACTCCCTCTTGAACAGTATTGGGTGTCCGTCATTCTCCTCTTCAACAATGCACTCTTTCTTTCGAGGTCCTGACTCATGAGTCCATGGTTAATAGGCAGGGTGAATTCGTACACAAATTGATTTAATCGGGATGAGTACAGTCATGTAGCCCTTGTACTTCTAAAGAACCCAACTCACTACACCATCATGGTTACAATTATTCTCATTGGCAGCATCATGACTATAAAATTGCAGATGTATGTGTATATGTACCTTAAAGGTGTTTGCTACACTTATTGCATCCGAGGGGCGTGAATCCACATTTAAATAAGCCATTTCTGTGCGCTGCATAGTCATGAACTTCAATTTCAGGATCAGCAACAGAAAGGTCCTTGCACAACAAATATCTTAAGAAAATGTAATTTGAAAATTTTCACTTGCCTTGCAAAGAACAATGCTCGCATAATATGTATTTATAACTCTTTTAGTAATCTGCACCATTTTTACCTGCATTTCACCATCATTGATAGATAGACTTGATAAACTCTTCCATGATTAAAAAAACATAAATCTCATTCACTGGCAACCAGCAGTTTGACAGATCGATTTCCAACCAAATGGGAGTTTAAATCCCTAACAGAGATGATGGAGCCATATAATATAATTAAAAAGTCCATGAACATTTTAAAATTAAGCAGCCAAGTCATATGCAGTAATACAAAACGAGAATAAATTTGTGAAAATTTTGGTTTAAGGAATGATGAGGTCCTTCATGATGGAGTCACTATGATGTTCAAATATCCGGGACGGGTGGGAAATTGATCTAACCCATGCATTTTGAATCTAAACTAATGGGTATCCAATCAAGGAGATATGGATCCAGTACCCAATAAATTTGACCCACTGGATTTTGTTGCCCAATTTGTAGATCCATCTAGGCCATCCAGTACCTTGTGGCAACTGGAAATGGCATCCCCCTCTCCCATTTTTCCCCAGATGACCAGCTCAGTCCCCTTCTCAGTCCTATTACCCACCTGGATGAACCCCTCGGCAATGTTCGCATCAGTGTGTCCCTTTTACAAACCTGCATAGATGGTGCCCCTTCCCCACAGTGTTGCCCCAATCACATAGCACGCTCTGCCCCGCTGCTCCACATCAAGCACCTCCTTTGCCCCAGCGCACACTCTGACACTTTGCCTAGCCAAAAATACCAAAACATTGGCAATGAAATTTATGCCACTCGTCAGTGCTCCCCATGGAGATTCCCATTCTTGTTCTTACTATTGATCCTCTGGAGCTGGTCGCAGCATGGTGACCACCAAAATGGAAGTTAGGAGGGAAATTGGGCTACTTTGATCCTGCTGTTATGGACTTGTTTATGGGCATAACAATAGATTTATTTAAACAATGGGAAGACATGGTCGGGTGATGTTTTCCCTTGTTTTTTCAAAGACCGAAATCTGTTAACCACTATTGTCAGTCTTCGCAGATGATGTAATGTTGCAACCAAAAGGGTGTAATTTGGTATTACATGATTTCAATACACAAACAGCATTGGTAAATGTCAAAATCCTGCATAACTGCTAGGTAATATTCATTTTCCAAACAAAACTATGGGGACTGGCTTCTAAAAGGGATGGACTGTCAAATTAATATAAATTTAACAGGTAGACGATTACACAACAAAAGTGACTTGCAAACACTCAAAAATTATGGAAAAAATAATAGTTTGGCCTAACCTCGTGTCCGAGGACTCCAACAAGGTTCTTCATGAACTGAAACTGGCTTGGGCGTCCTTGGATCATTTTAGAGTCAGCATGTAATTTCTTCATTGGAGGAGGAGTCAGAATGCAATTGTGTATAAAAAACTGCAAGACGGTCACTGAAAATTACCATGTTGTTGCTTGTTAATGACTCCAAAAATCTTTCAATTGCGAAATCTCCTGCAAGAGAACAGATAGCCTCAGCTGTTAATGTGCATAATAAGCAGCTATTGATATTCAGAACAAAAAGGAGACAATGATCCACAGAATATCGGTACAGAATGCAGGCTCTACTTACCTACTACAATAGGCAGCAGCAAGTCACCATCGCAAGCAATTTTAAGAAATATGGTAGGGCTTTGAAATCTACGCAGAAATCCATAACCAAAGGAGCTGGGACTGGCATTTGGACCCTTTGGTTGAACCAAAAGAGGTCGGACCTGACCAGAAGTGTGCCATTTAGTTTCTTCCAGAAACCCTCGCCTCAACAGGTCGTAGTGCCTGACTGTTTCTGCACTAACGGAAGCCAGGGAAGATAAACAACAACAACAACAAAGCCTCTTCCCACATTAAGCAACGGAAGCCAGGGAAGATAATTATAATTAATCAATTTGGCCAACTTTGCCGTAAGAAGTAAGAACATATTTTATCCCTAACTAAAGTTGAGTAAAACCAACTCTTGAACAAAAAAACAAAAAATGCAAGCTTGAAGATTTTAGTATCTCAGGATTATGTTAAACAAGATAAAGAAAATTGTTACTTATCAATGACAACAATCCTCTATAAATCTCAAAAGTACATTGTCAAACATTATATTCCGGTTAGACTCATTTTCCATGCTTGACTCATGAAAATTTCAGTTTGAGACACTTGAAAATGTACCAGATCCGGGCATGCCAAGGTAGACTATAATTTGACTCAATCTGCAATAACTCATTACTGGCAAGTGCATTTGCAAGGTGTTTGTACACAAGTGTGGGATCATGCATGTGAACTTCTGCGCAATCATGAGGGCACAGATGGGTGTAGGTGAGAGTATGCTTTACTTCACAAGTCAGCTATAACATGTCTCTCACTTCCAATTTAGCACTCCTTGAAATGCCAAATTATTTCAGCCTCGACTCTTCAAGAAGCGGCTTTGGTTGTATCCCTTCAAGAGGCAGCTCAGCGGCTTTGGCCACCCGAAGAGGAAAACCAAAGCCACCCGCCTCAACTTCTCCCTTATTATTGTGGACATTACCCTTGAGAATGCTTGGAATCTAACATACATTAAACAAAAAATATTCAATTTCGCGAATGCAAATCAAAGAATTTCGCTATCCGTCTGCGGTACCCACTAATTTTCCTAAGCAAAGTTCACCTATCTTGCAATGGACAGGATCACATAAAATCTCGCATCCCAAGAAACCAAAAGGGACACCTTAAAAACGCCAAAGATTTAAACTTTTTTCCCACCGTATTACCGAACTTATCAGGGAAATGAACTCACAGCGTAAAACCAAAGCGAAACGAATCACCAACAAAACCCTGAAGATTCTAACTTTTCCCCATAAAAATCCACCCGGTGCGAGAATAGACGGCTGGAGGTGGAGAAACACGCAAAAAAGCCAAAAAGATTCCAACGTTTCCCATAAAAAACGCACCGGGAACGAGAATGGACGCCTGGAGGAAATCTCCGTGCTCGTTCCAACGCTCGCGCTCCTCCCCCATCCGCTCGCGGCCGCTGCTCATCGAGGCCTTCCCGCGCACAAACGCGGACCCGCTCCTCCCGCACCAAATCGACTCGGCACGCATCGATATCGGGAGACACCTCAAATTAGGGCGACCGGGGAGGGCGAATCTGGATGTCAACGAGGAGGACGGGACGGCGGTGGCGGAGGTGGATGGAACCGGAGGAGAGAGGCAGTGGTGACGCGAAGCTTGAAATCGAAGCATTGCGGATATCTGAGATGAGAATTGGGGATTTAGGGATTTTGGGGAGTGGAGCTCCGGAGAAGGGCGGCAATGGCGAGAGGAGGAGAAAGCGGGGAGACGATGGGAACGAGAGTGGGCGGAAGGGGGGGGGGGAGATGGGTTTATATAAAGGACACGTGGGCGCTCCCGATCGGCTGGATGCATCAACGAGATCTTTATCTGCCTCTTCTCTTTAATTTTAAAATATTTATTTTATTTTATTTTATTTTCTGTTTGTATAATAGCACGTATAACATGCGAGTATATGTAGCTGTATTCTTCCTTGAGCATCATGTACATGCATGTTAAAATCAGATGAAATCCTGGTCGTCCGATCATGTCATGGAGTTGTCGTACAAACCTTCTTTTTGTAAAGGGAAGCGGATCCTCTACAGTAATGCAGAGGTCTGTTGTAAAAATAAGCCGCTCTCGAGTCGTTCGATCTTGATCGAGCGGTTCGCACGAAATCCCACAATATGAACCCACAAAAGGTGGGAATTCGAAGTGGGCATGATTCTACAGCAGACATATGCATTACTGTAGAAGATCCGCTCGCTTTGTAGAGACCACATTTACTTAAGAATGATATGGATCGACTGATCATGATTGGATTGCTCTTATGATCTCTCGTTCATTTAATAGATGATAATTATTATAAAATAAGTAGTATTTAACAAATGTGAACAGGGAATAGGTAGGAAAATTGTTTCAAGAGAATTGACAAGGAAATTCGAAATTGTTGCGGAATAGATATTCAAAAAAACCCACGAAAAAGAAGAAATCTTGAAATTTATCATCATAGTCTCCAAAGAATAGACCTCGAATACGATATAAATAGACATCCATATTCGCAACTGTTGAGGAATCCCTCTATCATATGTTTTAAGGCACATTATTAAAAAAAAGGTGGTTAACATAGTTTTTTACGATCGTGACCCTCTTAGATTCCACAATACTAACTATGTCCATCCCAATTCTGCAATATCAGTTGTGCCCCAACCTTCTTGGACAATTAACAGGTATGCCCCTGAGGTTAGTTTTACTGTTAGCAAGGTAAATCAAGCCATGATTTGTACAACAAAAGCTTAAATTAGTAATTTTTCTTGCAATTGTACCCCTACAATTTTCCAAAAAAAATAGATGTGTGCCACTCTTTTTTCTTTGTAATTACACATGTACCCATGAGATAACATCCATTTGGGAAGGGAATGGACGGGAACCAACCCAAGAGACGCAAATATTAATTGCCAAAAAAGACAATGGCACAATTGATGTTGCAAAAGAGATAGATAACTGATTTGCATAATCTAAGAGGCACACAACTGCAAAAAAAACTTAATTAAAAAATGATACTTCTTCCTTTAACCTACGTAATTGGCATTGACAAGATTCTAATCATCAATCCTGCCCAGGTTAATTTAGATGAAGAAAAAGGGGAAGGATTATCAATTTGCAAGATGTAATTAAAGAATAATTTTAACTCGTGGATCTATGAATTAATTGGCTGATTTGGACTCAGAATCAACCTGTAACAAGATGAACTTATGATAGAATGATTAGGAGATAAAACATGGAATAAAAGTATAATTCCTTTAATTTAGAAAAAAAAAAGGATGATGGAGATATAAATATCCCTTGCTTAGCTTCCTCGGAGGTCCGCATCACCACACCTCAAGTCCCTCTTCTTTAATAGCCCAAAACAAGTATATGTGATTTAAAAAATTGGACCGGCCGGTTGGACGGGGAACCGACCCCGACTCGGTCGGTTCGACTGATTTTTTTTAATTAATTTCAAAAAAATAAAAAATCAGGTCCGACTAGTGGTCGAATCGGGTTGACCCAGATGGTCGGAATGGGTTGACCCGAATTGACCCAATTTTGATGGTTTGGTGATTTTCAAAAAAGAAAGGTTTAAATAATGAAATAATGTATTTTTTATCACGTATGCCCTTCTTAACTTCTGAGATATAAGGTATGTCCCTCTTTTTTTTTGGAATATATGTTACGCTGATACTTTCTTAGAAAATTTTCTAGAAGCAACTATAAATAAATGATTACAATATTATATTCATATATAATTCTAGAAAAATGTGACTAAGTTTTTAGAGTTTTACTCGAAATAAGAAATCATGTTATTCTATTTAAAGATTTGAAATTTCTAACGATTATTTCATTGATATATATATACACATACTTACATATATGTGTTTGGTTTTATTGGTTCAAAAAAACCGGTTCGACCGGTCTGACCAGTAAATTAAGCTCAGTCCGATTTTTTCCGAGTCGATAGAAATAATGATCTCATGCTGACATCATCACCGGTCTGACCGATTTGAACCGACGATTCGACCCAATTGAACCAAATCAAAAAGTAACCGGTTCAATTTCCGATCTGATTTTTAAAACGCTGATTATATGCCTTGCCTTGTTTAATAGCCCAATTGCCTTTATTTTTTCTTTAACATGCAAGTGGCTTCGGTGTCCAACGTGGCGTCGTCAAGGCAAAAAAACCATGTGCCCATTAGACCTTTTAAAACCGCGTGCCCTTTCTCTCGTTTACTTCACAAATATCTCCTCGGTCTCTTCTTTTCATTTCCAGATATATAAATTATCTCCATCGATGTGATGGTCTTCGGGTGTTCTAAGTCGTTCTTTTCGAGTTTTTTATTAGTTTTTTTTATTTTCAGTGTTTTTTTTAACTTCTGCACTATCAGCTATCTCTTTCTTTTTTTATTATCTATTTTTTATTATCTAGTTGTTCTCCTGATTTCTTACCAAATTCACGGTTCTATCTTCTTCGGATATCAGTCGTGCGTCTACTTTATCTAACAAAAGGACTGAATTATAAACTTTATAAGAAGTTAGGGCATACTTGATGTTAAAAAAATGATAGGTATAATTGAAATTACAGAAGTTAAAAACGATATAGGTGATAAAAACCCTTTTTATTATATAACTTACTCCAAAATTCATTGTAATAAATTTTTAACTAATCATCGTTAATTTTTTAATTCAAAATCCGGCATTATTAGTTAAAATTTCAAAAAAAAAACAACAATAGTTAAGGGTTGTTGTATAAAATTGTTGCTAATGATATAGCCATAAATGTGACATTTATCGTTGATTTTAAATATAAAAAATAGTCTCGTGATGTTTATTTAACAACGGACAATATAGTGACGATTTTTTTAAAAGACGTCACTATAAACCAAATTTGTTGCACTGACATGACCTTGCGCTTCGATGTATTGCATGTAGGGATGAAAACGAATCGAATACGGATCGGATATGCCTTTTTCCATATCCATATTCGTTTCATCTCTATCAAATACAGATACGGATATGATTCAGATATGCATTAAGGAAACCATATCCTTAAAAATACGGCTACAGATTCAAATCAGATATTTATCAAATTCGAATACGGATTGAATAAAGAGCGGACTCGAATATAGATCGAATAAAGAGACAATCCAAATATGAATCGAAGAAAAAGTGAATTCAATTCAATTATGGATCCAATAAACATTGAATCCAAATATGGATCGAATAAAGACCACACACGAATACGAATTGATTTTTTTAGAGTCCATAATGATTTTTAAAAATGGCAATGTAATATAAGTAAGTTGCATCATGACAAAAGGGAGCATCGAGGTGGTTGCGTTCTTGACTGTAAGCAAAAAGGGGATAAGAATTTGTAACTTTTGTCCGTGCATATTCCCAAACAAACAAAAGTTTATTAATATCATTAATATATTGTATTCTATAATATATATATCATACTAATATAATAATATGAGATTGTGACTTATATTATATTAACTAATATATAAAATAATATAAAATGTTGTATCGGATATCCAGATCCGGATCTGAATATTCAAGTCATTACCATATCCGTATCCGTATTCGAAAAATTTTTACAACCCATATCCATATTCAATCCGCATTCGATTAATATTCGGATACGGATATTCGTATCTGATAATTTTTCGAATACGGTAAGTGGTTATTCAAACATATCCATACTCGTTTCATCCCTATTTGCATGATCCAATTTTATCACCATTTTTTATCGTTGTCGGGTGAAGCATGACGTCTCTAAACATGCTCTCGTATCAATTTTCAGGCATGTTTCAGGTTGTCATATAAGTTTCTCTTGAGGGGGCTAACTTGCCTCCTTCGCTATTTTCCCTTTTTTATTTTTTTAAATGAATATGTAGATTTTTCATCATTATATCATTATATTATGTCATTCAAATTTCATGCGAAATAGGGACTCATGTTGCTTCCATCCAGACAATTATTTTTTAATGGTCGCAAAATTGTTGAAATCGGCCTCGTCTGGATGGAGACCGTAGGAGTTTTTGTTTCATACGAAACTTGAAAGATATAATATATATATGTATTTATGAAAATCCACAGAAATATTTTTTCGAAAAAAACAAAAAAATGAAGAAAATGCAACGTGAGAGCCAAGTTAGTTCCCCCAAAGGCAGTCCTAGTTAACCCGCCATATAAACATCGTGTATCTCTTATATTGTTTCACCACGGAGAAGAGATATATAATTGCCATTGTCTAAGGAGTGTGAACCTCTACATATGTATACATGCTGTGATTGCCTTGCATGCATTTCATTCATTTAGTTCGATTTTAGAACAAAATTATGCCTAACGATATCCGATTCATTGTTCGGAAAAATCTATATGTTGGTTAATGCAAACGTCAGATTAAATGATACCGTATTTGCAGAAGTAATTCTAAGAAATTGAGAGGAAATCTTTAAAAAAATGTACATGATACGCATCCTTTTCAGAAACAAAAGAGAAGTTATTATATACTACTGTTGAATATAGTAGAGTGTGATTTCATGCATGACATCATATAAGATTTAAAACGCCACTTGTTAATATACAAGATATGGTACATGCATCTTAAAATCTACTCTAAAACCTTTAGTATATCTGACGTGACATCCACATGGCATCAACATCAGCATCCACAAATTGAAGAATCTAAAAAAAATTGAAAATCTATATTTAAGGAAGAGCTTGCACCCAGTTGCTCCAGTAGCTAGGGCGAGTGCCGAATGGGTGGTGCATCGCGGTTGCGGCGAGCGGCGCGATGAAGGTGAGGCGAGCAGTGAGCGAGTGGTGTAGATGGTGCCTGCAAGCGGCACAAAGTGTGACACGATGATGCGATGTGGCGATGCAAGGCTATGGTGGTGAGCAATGCGTGGTGACGACGGTGGTGATGGTCACAATGGTAGTGGCAGTATGCGGTTATGGCGGCTTTGGTGATGGTTGTGTGCAATGGTGGTGGTTGTAGTGGTGACATGATTGTGGTGGTGCGGCAATGCGAGTGAATGAGAAGGTTGACAAGTGAGGAGGAAGAAAGTGGTGGTGCTTGCAGTACATGTGGAAAGGAAGAAGAAAATGCAGGTATAAAGGATTTGTCATCAAACTAAACTAATAATATGACAAGTTGTCGAAAACTTACCATTAAAATGAACTAATAATATAGCATTTCATCGAAGACATGTCATCAAACGATCGGATAATATGACATGTCCCATAAAGACCTATCATAAGTTCCAAATAGATACATGTAAGTACCTAAATTTATAGTAGGTCGGCCCGAATACCAGTTATGAGCACAACCAAATCAAATCTAAGATTTGATGTGATGTCTATGAGAAGTTATTACATCATTCACATAGATGCAACATGTTGCAATTAGGTGCTACCGGAGGTATACAGATGCAAATACATGTGTTATCATATTTTTATCCTTTGTAAAATACGGATTCGTATTTCTTGCATATATTGAGAATCACAAACTATATTCTTAAATATGGAAACAAATATGAAATGAATAATTATAATTCAGAAGCGAATATTTTGCAAATTGATGCATAGTATCCTATGGATAATAACATTTGCCTAACACATCATGTCGAAATTATGTGAATTACAAATAAATACAATAAAAAGAAAATAAAGTAATATACTAAACTATGTATAAAAAAATAGTTAAATAGCATAGATATATATTGGGCCCTTGTCTGAGTCAGGTTAGTGGGTCAATGGGTGGGACTAAGGTTGGCTCAAGCCCAACCCATTTAATTAATGGGACAAAATTTTAGTCTGAGCCTAGCCCAATTTAAACAGGGTCAAGTTTTGGGCTCGTGGGCTAGGTCGAGCCAGCCCAATCCAATGTGCATCCCTAGCTTGGGGACTACTGATGAACGTGAAATTCGCCTCAATAATAATGAAGAATAGAGCTGTAGTACAGGAGGCGAATTTTGTTCAGCAAAAACCACGGACTTTGAATGCTGTGGAATATTTATACTTGGCAAGTGTACCAAAGTCGAACACAGGGATACGGCAGCCTAATCTTAGTATTGAATTTTGATTCATGAAGTTCAATATGAATTAATTCCAATTCAGGTTCATATGCAATGTATAAAGCAATGCAAAGTGATGTTGTGATGCATTTTTTTCGGTTTTTATGCAATTATAAAGGGTGCATGAAATAAATATGCAAGAGAATAATAAAGCCTACAATTATTCCCTAAAAATTATGAGCAACAACATAGAAATGAAATCAATGCCATATTAATCATCACATTAAAAAGCGGTCATCGGATCAAAGCAAGACAAGGAGAGCAGAGTCCCAATATTTGCAAATGAAAATTCACTTCATTTAAAACAGGAGCAAATGGGACAAATAAGTATGCTAAGATGAAGAGGACAAAACAAGGATCAAAACGACACTAAAATCATGCAATTTGGACCTACGATGCTCAAGTTATGCTAAAAACAGTGCAAGGGCATAATTGTAATAAAAATGCAATAAAATAAAGGGATAAATAATGCATTTAGGTCCCTGGAGGGACCTAAATGCAAATACCAAAAACCGCCTGAGCCATTCTGTAATTTCTCCATTTGCGCGCAGGGGCCTTTTTGCAATTATTCAAATTCTGGAGGGCCTCCCTGTAAAATACCCAGGCACGCACGTGAGGCACGTGCCTGGGGACCTGTATGCAATTACCATAAACCACAGGGCCTTTCATGCAAATTACCCAGCACCTCACGTGCTCTGCACGTGAGGGGCTAGGCTCGGGTCAGACCTCAGCTTCGGTCCACGTGGCACTATCTGGTGGTACGGCTCTAGGCTCGGATGACCCGAGCCTGTAGTTCGGGGAAGAGGCTCGGGTTTACCACGTGGCTTCATCTCGGTCGTCCGATCGAAATGATCGGACGGTAACTGCTTTATCTTCTTTCGCCGTGGTCGACCGGAGGAGGCGGGGCTCCGGCGTGTTGGGTGGAGCTCCACCGCCCGCCATAGGCTAGCCTGAGGGTCGGTGTAGGTTGCTGAGCTCATGGCGAAGCCCGTGGAAGCCAGGCGAAGCTCCGTCGACGTTCAGAATGGCGAGGCGGGGGTGCTCGTGACGCGGCGGAGCTGGAGATCGGCGATGTGGCGAGAGCTCCGATCATTGATCTTTGATGCACCTGTAGCTGTTAGATAGCTGAGGCGTGATGTGTGCAGGTGTTTGTGAAGTGATTGGACGACCGTGGGGGCGGCGAGAGCGATGGCTGGAGGTATCTTCACCGGCGGATCCGGTGGAGAGTGGTTGGAGCGGTTGGGGGTTCTGGAGAAGGGAAAAGGGGTTGGCGAGGGTGTTGGAGGTGTGGTGTATGTGGTAGAGTGATTAGTGGAGGGGGACGGTGAAGGTAGGAGGCGTAGTAAATCGGAGAAAAAGAAGGAAAAAGCAAGGAGGGAGAGGACCTCGTCGGGGAGGGGGCCCGGTGGCGGAGAGGCTTGTGCTGGACCTCGAGGAGGTCCGGGGATCATCGCTCAGTCTGGTCAGCCGTACCAGAGAGCTTGGAGGTGGCCAGAGGCACACCGATACGCGGCGGAATCGACGCGGGTCGACACCGGGCTAGACCCATCTTGGCCTCGACATTCAGCCCCTCCGCTGTCACCGGAGGGGCGGAGGAGACTAGGGCATAGCCCAAAATGGTGGACAAGGTGCAGCGGTGGCAGAGATGGTGCTTTATAGGCGGAGGTGGTCGGGGGTTACGGTGCTGGCGAAACGTTTTTGAGCGAGGTTTTAATGGTGGGGCAGTGATGATGGAGGTGTATCAATGGAGGCGCGAGGAAGGTGGATCTACGGGGAACGCGGGGCGGCCGTTAGGCGTGTGTGGAGGTGGCTGGAGCGCCTTCCAAAATAGGAAGGGGGAGAAGTCGCCGCGAGTCGTAACGTCTGGGGGAGGAAGCGGCTGGAGGAGGACGATGAGCCACGACCATTGGATCGTGAGATCCAACGGCCCGGATACGAGCGCGGGCGGATGGCTGTGATCAGATCCAAAGATCTGATCGCACGGCTGAAGTTAGGGTGCGAGGGAGCGGCCAGGATCGATTGATGGGATAGATCTAACGGTGGAAGGTGAAGAGGTGACGTGGCGAGTTGAGGGGCATTGGATGGTTGGTAGGATCGGAGGGCTGAGATGGAGGGGCGACGTGGCAGGTGGAGGACCGTGGATGAGGGGGTTGATCCTGTGGCTGTGGATGAGGCGGAACGTAGTGGTGGAGATCTGATCTCAGATCAGATCGGGCGGCTGAGGGATGATGCGTGATGAACGGTGAGGATGGAGGCAGGGTTGGAATGATCCAACGGCCCAGGAGAGGGCCGGGTGGCGGAAGATGAAGCGGGCCACGTGGGCGGCCCAGAGGGCGCCACGTGGCCCAATCAGAGCAATTTCAAAATAAATACAAAGAAAAATATAAAAGAAATAGTTAGAAGCTGAATTTGGAAAAAGTCAAAACATGAAAGTTGTTCGTCTCGATGAGATCTACAACTTTCATGTTGGGCAAAAAGCCAAAAGAGGTCATCTGTACAAAAGTTATTTTTTGGGGGTATTTTCAAGGGGGTAAAAATACCCAGTTTGTGGTTTTGATTTGTTTTTGTATTTTTTTATCTTTTTAAGGGTCAGTGAATTCTACCTAATTTTTAGGGATTTTTGAGTGATAAAATAATTACAGAAAAATAAGGCAAACTAAATACACAATATAGTACATGATAAAATCAAATAATTAGAGGATATTTTTATTGGCTTGTTTAAGCAGGGATTTTAATAAGGAGTTTTTAGCATGATGAATAGGAGATTCATCATACTCCTATACTTAAACCATGCTCGTCCTCGAGCATCTAAAGAATGAAGGAGTTGGATTAATTCCTGACAGTATGTGTGAAAAATTCAAGGCTTGATCTTTCGAAGACCCTTGACCTAAGTGATCCTAAAATTCTGGGTTTATCCAAGCCTTAGTCAGAAGGAATCCAACTTCTCTGATCATCAGACTCTCTTTTTGTACATATAATATAAGGATATGACATTTAGTGTACTGCATTTCATGAGAGCCGAGTTCGATGCATCACCCAAAGTTCCAGTCCCAAAGATTCTCCTCTAGACCTAATCCTCAATACTAGGGAATAAGTATGTTCTTGCTTCAGTCCACCGTCTCATTAGTTTGTCAGACTTTGAAATGTTGATGGACGGCCAGATGATGGAGGTACTGGGATTGTGTCTAATTTTCTCAACCTCACATTGGAACAAGGGGCCTCTCGAGTGCCTTTTACTCAACACATGTGTATTAATACTTTGTTGATCAATGTGTCCGTCAAGAGAGTTGGAGTCGTCTGCACTTGTTTTTCTGGGAGTACACCGGGGTGTGTCTCTTTTGAGTATTCAAGATACCTTCGACACCCAGACTTGTATCGCTTACGATGTAGAGCCCTTTTATGGTGTCAGCCCGACTCCTTGGTCCTAATTAGCGCTTGGTCCAAGTGCACACTTTGAAATGTTTGGGAGCGCTCGCCATTGGTGGAAGCTCATTTTGACTTTGGAAGATAGAGCTTTTCTTTGACATTTCATTTCTTTTGTTGGCTAGCTCCACTGCTTTTACCAAGAGATTGGCGTACACTGATCAACAAGTTTCTTTAAGTTTCATCACACCCTGACACTTTTAGGTAAATATCAAGAGATAGTATATGAATCTTATTCACATACTGGCTAGGGTTTTTGCTGACACTCAGGTTTTCTGAAGCCTTCATTAACTTTATCCCATCCTCGAATATCATAAGATTGGGTCTAAATTTAAATCTCTGATCCTAGTTCCTCAAGTGATATCTCATCTCAGCTCATCAATCATGCAGTTGTGGAAGTGACTGTGCTGATCATATTTTCTTAAAAGTAGAGATAAAGAGTGCAATATAGCACTCAAATCTTTCAAACCAGAGGAGTGTGGATATTTAAGTCAGGAAAACCCTAATGACTAAGGCATGTTAACTCAGACTCTCAAGATCCCAGAGATCCAGTGTCCTCAAAATCCTCAAGCCTTGCGTGAGTGTGATTGTGTCAGGAATACACTAACTTCATGGGTTAGTGAATTATCTTTTGCAAATTTTTATGGGTTTTAATTTTATACTTTTTTTTATTCCTCGGAGAGACGATGACTGGCCCAGGCTCAAATAAAAGTATACACTTTCAGCCAGTATGGGTGTAAGTACAGGCCGAGGCCCGTGTTACTTGAGGACGGGGCCGTATGCGATGTCCTCTAAACCACCCACTCTGCTAAGGGAGACCGAGGTTCCCTCACTGAAAATATCTACTAAACCTAGTAGTCAGAGTCAACCTCCAAGAAAGATTTTCAATTTTTTTTTAATTTTTAATACAGGAATATTTACAAAAATTAATCCCTCAATTTTGAATTTTTATAGGTTTTTACACAGTTCACTAGTTTACCAAAACCCAGCCCGAAAAATAAAATTTTAAAAAGTTTTAAAAACGCGAGCTAAGGTTAAAGTAATATACAATAATATTCGGTATACCCCCCTATACTTAAAATTTGCTATGTCCTCATAGCACAAGTGCCATGAAGCCAAGGCTCGGTTCAAGTACAGGGTGATATAGCGGAACTGAGGAGGAGGGTCCCCCTATACTTAGGCCAAAATTGGCCTAAGTACAAGAAGACGGGACGAGGGAAGGAAGAGCAGGCAGGTCCCCCCTATACTTAGGCTACAAATAGCCTAAGTAAGGTCTGCGTTAGGGGGGGGGGGGTTCTATGATACAAGGGAGAGGGGGAGGGGGTTCGTGAAGAATAGATATACACAAAGAGAGAGAGAGAGAAAGAGAGAGAGAGATAGAAATATACAGGGGGCGGGTGGGGGAGAGTATGTAAGTGTGTGTGTGTGTGAGGGGGGGGGGGATTTTTTTTTTGTTTGTGTGTGTGTACAATATGCAATACTGGAAATAAATATGCAGATGCAAGATTTTTTTTTACAAAATACAATGCAATTTAACTGCTACAATCTCCCAAATCCTTCACAGGGTCTCTTGCGGCCTCTTCAGCGAAAGTTCTTGACTTCACGCCTCCATGAGGATCAAGCGTCCTCGATCACCATGGGCCCTGCCACAAAAGATAAACGTTAGAAAACCTGGAGACAATAAATCAGCAATTGATATGCAAAGAAATGAAGACCTGAAATTTTTTTGAAATAAATAAAAAAATCAAATCCAAAAAATTAAGCAAAGCCGTATCCCCGGCAACGGCGCCATTTGATGAACGTGAAATTCGCCTCAATAATAATGATGAATAGAGCTGTAGTACAGGAGGCGAATTTTGTTCAGCAAAAACCATAGACTTTGAATGCTGTGGAATATTTATACTTGGCAAGTGTACCAAGGTCGAACACAGGGATACGGCAGCCTAATCTTAGTATTGAATTTTGATTCATGAAGTTCAATATGAATTAATTCCAATTCAGGTTCATATGCAATGTAAAAAGCAATGCAAAGTGATGCTGTGATGCATGCATTTTTTTCGGTTTTTATGCAATTATAAAGGATGCATGAAATAAATATGCAAGAGAATAATAAAGCCTACAATTATTCCCTAAAAATTATGAGCAACAACATAGAAATGAAATCAGTGCCATATTAATCATCACATTAAAAAACGGTCATCGGATAAAAGCAAGACAAGGAGAGCAGAGTCCCAATATTTGCATATGAAAATTCACTTCATTTAAAACAGGAGCAAATGAGACAAATAAGTATGCTAAGATGAAGAGGACAAAACAAGGATCAAAACGACACTAAAATCATGCAATTTGGACCTACGATGCTCAAGTTATGCTAAAAACAGTGCAAGGGCATAATTGTAATAAAAATGCAATAAAATAAAGGGATAAATAATGCATTTAGGTCCCTGGAGGGACCTAAATGCAAATACCAAAAACCGCCTGGGCCATTCTGTAATTTCTCCATTTGCGCGCAGGGGTCTTTTTGCAATTATTCAAATTCTGGAGGGCTTCCCTGTAAAATACCCAGGCACGCACGTGAGGCACGTGCCTGGGGACCTGTATGCAATTACCATAAACCACAGGGTCTTTCATGCAAATTACCCAGCACCTCACGTGCTCTGCACGTGAGGGGCTAGGCTCGGGTCAGACCTCAGCTTCGGTCCACGTGGCACTATCTGGTGGTACGGCTCTAGGCTCGGATGACCCGAGCCTGTAGTTCGGGGAAGAGGCTCGGGTTTACCACGTGGCTTCATCTCGGCCGTCCGATCGAAATGATCGGACGGTAACTGCTTTATCTTCTTTCGCCGTGGTCGACCGGAGGAGGCGGGGCTCCGGCGTGTTGGGTGGAGCTCCACCGCCCGCCATAGGCTCGCCTGAGGGTCGGTGTAGGTTGCTGAGCTCATGGCGAAGCCCGTGGAAGCCAGGCGAAGCTCCGTCGACGTTCAGAATGGCGAGGCGGGGGTGCTCGTGACGCGGCGGAGCTGGAGATCGGCGATGTGGCGAGAGCTCCGATCATTGATCTTCGATGCACCTGTAGCTGTTAGATAGCTGAGGCGTGATGTGTGCAGGTGTTTGTGAAGTGATTGGACGGCCGTGGGGGCGGCGAGAGCGATGGCCGGAGGTATCTTCACCGGCGGATCCGGTGGAGAGTGGTCGGAGCGGTTGGGGGTTCTGGAGAAGGGAAAGGGGGTTGGCGAGGGTGTTGGAGGTGTGGTGGATGTGGTAGAGTGATTAGTGGAGGGGGACGGTGAAGGTAGGAGGCGTAGTAAATCGGAGAAAAAGAAGGAAAAAGCAAGGAGGGAGAGGACCTCGTCGGGGAGGGGGGCCCGGTGGCGGAGAGGCTTGTGCTGGACCTCGAGGAGGTCCGGGGATCATCGCTCAGTCTGGTCAGCCGTACCAGAGAGCTTGGAGGTGGCCGGAGGCACACCGATACGCGGCGGAATCGACGCGGGTCGACACCGGGCTAGACCCATCTTGGCCTCGACATTCAGCCCCTTCGCTGTCACCGGAGGGGCGGAGGAGACTAGGGCATAGCCCAAAATGGTGGACAAGGTGCAGCGGTGGCGGAGATGGTGCTTTATAGGCGGAGGTGGTCGGGGGTTACGGTGCTGGCGAAACGTTTTTGAGCGAGATTTTAATGGTGGGGCAGTGATGATGGAGGTGTATCAATGGAGGCGCGAGGAAGGTGGATCTACGGGGAACGCGAGGCGGCCGTTAGGAGTGTGTGGAGGTGGTTGGAGCGCCTTCCAAAATAGGAAGGGGGAGAAGTCGCCGCGGGTCGTAACGTCTGGGGGAGGAAGCGGCTAGAGGAGGACGATGAGCCACGACCGTTGGATCGTGAGATCCAACGGCCCGGATACGAGCGCGGGCGGATGGCTGTGATCAGATCCAAAGATCTGATCGCACGGTTGAAGTTAGGGTGCGAGGGAGCGGTCAGGATCGATTGATGGGATAGATCTAACGGTGGAAGGTGAAGAGGTGACGTGGCGAGTTGAGGGGCGTTGGATGGTTGGTAGGATCGGAGGGCTGAGATGGAGGGGCGACGTGGCAGGTGGAGGACCGTGGATGAGGGGGTTGATCCTGTGGCTGTGGATGAGGCGGAACGTAGTGGTGGAGATCTGATCTCAGATCAGATCGGGCGGCTGAGGGATGATGCGTGATGAACGGTGAGGATGGAGGTAGGGTTGGAATGATCCAACGGCCCAGGAGAGGGCCGGGTGGCGGAAGATGAAGCGGGCCACGTGGGCGGCCCAGAGGGCGCCACGTGGCCCAATCAGAGCAATTTCAAAATAAATACAAAGAAAAATATAAAAGAAATAGTTAGAGGCCGAATTTGGAAAAAGTCAAAACATGAAAGTCGTTCGTCTCGATGAGATCTACAACTTTCATGTTGGGCAAAAAGCAAAAGAGGTCATCTGTACAAAAGTTATTTTTTGGGGGTATTTTCAAGGGGGTAAAAATACCCAGTTTGTGGTTTTGATTTGTTTTTGTATTTTTTTATCTTTTTAAGGGTCAGTGAATTCTACCTAATTTTTAGGGGTTTTTGAGTGATAAAATAATTACAGAAAAATAAGGCAAACTAAATACACAATATAGTACATGATAAAATCAAATAATTAGAGGATATTTTTATTGGCTTGTTTAAGCAGGGATTTTAATAAGGAGTTTTTAGCATGATGAATACGAGATTCATCAACTACTTACAAGGCTACACTTGAAACTATGTGGTATTGCATACGGGTACAAGTTAAGTTGAATCACACGGATCACCACGTGATTACTTTGGGCTTTTTACTCCCGAATCCTTGAAACATTTGCATATACGTACAACTATACCTCTCTATAGAATATTAAATAAAGAAACCTAATAATTTCAATATTAAATAAGATATGTATACAAAAAATAAAACAAAAATGATATTCAACATCTATTAATATACTCTATATCACATTGAATCAATTATGAATATTAAAATAAATCTAATATTTTAATAAAAATATAAAACTACCTTTTACTTCAAAAAAATCATTAAAAATCAAATATATGGAATAACATTCCAGAAAATATATTAGCTAGACATAATTATGTATTAGAAAACAAAAATTAAATAAAAATATCAAATAAAAACATAAAACCCCAAATATTCATTAAAATTTTAAAAATCATATAAAATCACTAAAATACTTACAATATGTTAAAGGTATGGTTTTGAAATATTCTGTGACTAAAAATAAAAATATGTCTATTATTTACTATTTTTATCAATAAAGCAAGACCATGATTAATAATTCACCATTTTCCCATTCAAAATCAATTTAAAAATCAACACAGATCTTAAAAATGTTACAAAATATCACTAAAATAGAGAAAAATATACATAAGCCAATTTTAAAATCTAATTTTTGTGCATATCACATATATTCTAAAATTAGGAAATACTTCCTTGCATTACTTATATATATGCACTACTTTTATAAAAGTCCATTTTCCATTATTAACAAACGTAAAAAATATAAAATAAAAATTAAATTAAAAAAAATTAAAAATGTATTATAAATAAAAATTACATAAAAACCACAAAAATAAAAAATCAATAAAAACCATAGACCCCCTAAAAAGACTAAAAATAATTAGAAGATCGTGGTCCAATACTTCCACATCACTACCTTAGTTAAAACAGTACGCCTCCCTAAGTTCGACCGCAGATTTCTATACCATGTAAATTAAATATGAAAAATAAAAACTTTGCTTGATATTGGTTTTCAGGTTACAATGACATTCTCTTCATATTATTCATTAGAAATAAAATCCTAGAAAATTGATTAATCAATATGTAACGAAGGAGCAACAGATTGAAAGGAAGGAAAAAAATTCCCATGTAATTTGTCACGTTCAAAATTTTTATTTCATTATGGTATTTGATTTTGTCCATTTTCATTTTTATTCATGAATGCCTATATTTTAAATAACATAGATAGATCACCCTTTGTGGTATTTTATTTGTTTTATTTAAGATTTGATATGTCATTCTCTCTCTCTCTCTTCAAAAAAGGGTCTAATGTAGATGATCTACAATAATTCTTTGAACAAATCCTCAAAATGAAAGGGTAATCTTGTTGTTCTTGATATATGATAATGTATTATTGGGTGCAGATCGAATCTAAACATGTGCTCGAGAGATAGATGTCCATACATTGATAATGATTCGCTAGAAGCCACAATTGTCCCTTTCAAACCGTCGGATCTCTCGAGTGAATAGAAAATTGAACCCACATTAGATCTCACCTTAATTGTCACATCTATCCTGCTAAGGAGAAGTTTGGTTTCAAACTCCTATTCAAACAAGAGGAATATATCACTTCGTGATGGGAGATGCTCGTAGTGGAAACATTAATCTTCTTGATGTTTTTTCTACATAAAGTGATTCCTTATGGTTTCTGAATATGTCGGCATACATGGGAAGAATCCTCATGCATGGCTGAAAGATTCCCCTTGTTCAAATGCCTTGTCAGCTAGTTGGCTCAAGGAGGAAAATTCTTATTCCTTAAGTAACATGTGTAATTATGGATTACACAACTATTAGATATATCTCATAACAACAAATAAATTGAATCCATTCTATGATAATCCGTTCTATAATCATATAAACTAATAAAAATAATGTAAGTTAAGATTCGAATTGCTTTGAGGATTATATGTTTGCATGTTTAATTTTTTTCGTGTTATGTAAATTGCATTTTTTTTGGGAAAATGCTCAATTCAAATGTATGGTATGATTGGTTGAGTGATTACTTGACGAATATAAAATAATAAAATTTTGCATATTGAGAAACAATGGATTGTTAAAATTGTTGTCAAAGATTTTCTTATGGTCATCAAATGTTTGTCTTTGAAATACATACTGTAGGATCGTAAAATTTACTGTCAGAATCATCTTCTATGAAACATATGTAAACCGTCAGATATAGATATAGATGTTACTGTAGCCTTTTTCTAATTTTAAATATGAATACGGATGCAAATCCAGATATCGACGGATATGAAAATTATGTTATCATATCTTAAAAGATGGATACTAATACTGTTCGGATACAGATACTAATAAAAATACTCTATAGATTATCTTAAATTTATATGTATTGGATATCTTACACATGATACAAATAAACCAATATATATATATATATATATATATATATGTTTTATCACAACTATATCAAATATGATTGTTACACAAGTTAAAAATAAATCTATAAGCATTTTTATACATGGAAACTTACATACGAATGTAGATATTGATATTTGTAGATATCAAAAATGATATACATATTTATTTTTATTCTAAAACAAATACGGATGCATATGTCCAAATATATGAAACGGATAGGATTGTAGATCGGACATGGATATATCCGTATTATTTGCCGTCCTTAGTTATGCCATCATAAGTTCATAACCTAGTACACCTTTTCTATTTGGGAAAAATGGGGTTGCCCCCTAGCTGAACCCGCCCCATTTTCCGGCAGTTTTTTTTCTCAAAAATACCGTTATGTATTTTCATCACCATATTCTTCCAATATGTCATACCAATTTCGTCAGAAATAACGATTCCTATACCCTCCATCTAAAAGATGTAATTTTAAGGGTCTCAGAATTCCTGTAATCGAAGATGGAGGGTATAAAAGTCTCTGACGAAATTATAATGACATATTTTAGGGATATAATGATGAAAATACATGATGATATTTTTAAAAACAAAAATAAAAATAATTCATCAAAAAAATAGAATTTTCCCTTTCTATTTTCTTTTTTAAATTACCGCGCCAACATATCTGTTCATGTCCGACCCAACTTCTATGTAGAAGTACCAGCACTGTCTGCGCCTCTCTGACCAGCAGATTGGCACATCCAAATGCTCTACCCCTTGAAATCCAGATGCATAATGGCTCATCTCACCTCCGCAGATCCTTGCAGAGTCTAAAGATTGCAACTTCCCGTTCTTTCTCCCACAGATCAACCACCAATGTTCCATTCAAAGACCCATATCACTACACACAACTGCTGAAATCCTGCAGGACTCTAAACAATATCAAGCAGATCCACGCTCAGATCTTTGCCATTGGTTACTCCTGCAATCCGTTCCTTGCCACCCACCTCGTGAACAAGTATGCGAATCTTGGCACAGTTACATATGCACGGAAGGTGTTCGACGAAACGCCCGAGAGAGATGTGTTCTTGTGGAATGTCATGATACACGGCTACGCTACGTTCGGACCCCAGGGTGATGCCGTGGGAGTGTATGCACGGATGGTGGTGAGTGGTGTATGCCCAAATCGATATACGTATACATTTGTTCTCAAGGCGTGTGGAGCCATTGGAAATTTTAAGAATGGAAGGGGCCTTCATGGTTGCATTCTGAAGTATGGGTTGCAGCTTGATCTGTTTGTGGGTAATGCTCTGCTGCTGTTTTACGCGAAATGTGGGGATGTGGAGTTAGCTAGGGAAGTGTTTGATGAGATGCCTATCAAAGATATAGTTACGTGGAACTCCATGATTGCTGGTTATAGTTATGGTGATAGTTCTCATGAGGCTCTATTGCTTTTCCATCTGATGCTAAGAAAGAGTGATGGAATAAATCCCGACCATTGCACTCTTGTGTCTATACTTCCCCTTTGCACGAAATTGGCAGCTACTAGGGAAGGCTTGTGGATACACAATCATATAGTGAAGTCTGGTATGCATGTGGATGTTGCACTTGGCAGTGGCCTCATCATGTTATATGCGGGTTGCGGTCGCTTGCGCACTGCTCGTGTTATCTTCGAGAGATTAGATGAGAAGAATATTGTTGTTTGGAATGCGATGATCAGGGGCTATGGGACTCATGGTCTTGCTAAGGAAGCTGTTGAAATGTTTTTGTTAATGTTGGAAGCGGGTGTTTGTCCAGACGATGTCTGCTTCACAAGTGTGCTTTCTGCTTGCAGCCATGTTGGGCTGGTCGAAGAAGCCCAGAAATTCTTTGATATGATGGATGATTATGGTGTGCAAAAGAGGGATGTCCATTATGCTTGCATGGTTGATCTCTTTGGTCGTGCAAGGATGCTTGACAAGGCGATCGAGTTTGTGGACAACATGCCTCAGGAGCCAGGGAAAGATGTATTGGGTGCATTGATGGGAGCTTGCAGGATAAACAATAACCTTAAGCTCGCGGAGAAGGTGGCTGATAAGTTGTTTACTCTCGACCCTGATAATGCTGGGCGGTATTCCATATTAGCTAAAATGTATGAAGATGCTGGAAGATGGGAGGATGTTGCCAGGATAAGGTTACTGATGAGGGAAAATGGAGTAAGGAAGCCACTTGGTTATAGCGCGATTGCCTTGGATAGCAAAATGCATGTGTTTGGTGTCGAAGATGAGTCTCATCCCTTGACTGAACAAATATACAACGCATTATGGTGTCTGGAGAAAACTGTAGAGGAGGTGAACACAGAATTTACCTAAGAGCGTGGCCTTTCAAAGAAGAAATATTGGAACATCTGTTAATTGTCATGCCAATTTTCAGCTACCATCCCTAAACTCCATAGCTCCATTCAAATGGGGATGCACGGATGCGCGTACATAGGAATGCCTTGCTGGTTTGTGCTACTGCCATTGTCTACCATTTTTTTTCAGAAAGTTATCCTCGTCTTATTTTTTAATTTATATTATGCTGCAAATCCCTCTTTGTAGGGGTTGCGTTAGGTAGGTGACAGCTAGCGTAGAAAATAGTCGGATCTTTCAACAATGGTGCTGCGCAAGAATCCATGTAGCCAACCCTACTTAAAGTGAGAAAAGAATTCACCATTTTTACATACTTCTGCAACGAAATGTCACCTCTGTTCACTCCTGGCAACAGCTCGTGCATCGATTGTTCATGTTGGCCATGGAAATATAAGAGTTGGGAAAAAGTTGAAAAATATGTGTGGTCTGTTGTTGTTTTATGAATAGATGAGGTTGCCTGATATTCATAGAGGTGGCCATGAGTGAACAATATTCATAGATGTTTTTTTTGGAAAAAAATCACAGATGAAAATTTTCCAGTAAAGAGTTGGGAAAAATAAGAGGAGCAGGTTCCTTTGAGAGAAAAAATCACAAATATGGAGTTTTATGCTGATCCTGAAAAGGAAACGGGGCATATCCCATTTCAATATTATGCTTATTTGAATGCCGTCACATGAATAACTCCACATTTGCATCCTCAATGCTTCTGAAATACCGGATGGCATGTACCTTGGTGAAGAGGAAATAGTTCTTGTGTTGTTTGGGCATTAGAAGGAAAGGAACTGTTGACATGCCTTGAATCGTAACCATCTGATCCAGGTTGAATAACCTTGTATGCACCCCCTCCTGTTGTACCATACCCGGACAAAACGGGGCTCTCGCTGCGCGGTCAACAAGCCTTGGGGGGGGTGTCTAGGTTGGAGCATGTGCGCTCTGCAATGCTCCTGGTGAAAATTTTTGAGCGGATTATATTTTATATTTGGGTATATGGATCCATTTGTTTAGGGATTTGTATATACTAGAGTAATATATAAATTCCCCTATGGTTAGGGCTCTCAGTATCCTCTGTACTCTCTTCTTTATCCACATAGTGAAAACCAATCGCTGTCGCCCAAGGAAGTAGCCCAGTTACGGGTGAACATTGTAAATCCATGTCTTTGTGTCTTGCTTGATTTATCTTGTTTGTGTGTGTTTGCTTCCACGGTTCACAACATAAACTCACGATGATTGGTTGGATTGAGTTGTGGGAGGCGAAAAAGTATTGGAAGAAGATTATTAAGAAGGATATGACTTTGTTGGATTTAAGCCAGGGTATGGTCCTATTCGAACTGTTCACAAGCAGTGAGTCCATGTAGCCGGCACCATTTAAAGTAGAAAAAGGCTTGTATTATTGTTCTTGTTGATTATTTTTTTGGATTTTTATCACTTGTGCACCACTTAGATATTGCAATATCAGTTATGCCCCTCATTTTTTTGCGATATCAATACTTCTTCCACAATTATCTCATGTTCCCTTCCATTGGTTTGACCGTCAATGAGTTGAACTAAATATGGTTCATGCAATCCAAGATGTAGTTAAGAGCATAACTGTCAAACCCAATAGAATGGCTATAGAACTAGGCTGATCGATGGTGGTGATGCGCCTGAAGCTTGATTGAGTGATCTTTGTTGTTTTTCTATGATGAATGGCAAAAAATATGGCTTTATATCATCTTTGAATATGTAGTACTAGGGGCGATCCATGTTGTAGTGGAGATCGGAGGAGCATATTTGCCGCGTCTCCGTCCAGCACACCTTCATTCCCCTGCTGAGGAGTCTGAGCCCCTTGATCCACTCCATGAGGGACATTCATCAGACCAACACCGGTGTCTGCGTCTTTCCAGCCATTAAGAATGAAGGGAGGTGGAGGGAGTAACCTCTAGATTGAAGCTCCTACATTACATAGATGGGGAGAGGACGACAGAGGTGGGGGGAGGGTGCTGAGGAGGTGGGGGCGACATTGGAGGTCGGGGGAGGGGGTTGAGGAGGTGGGGGCGACGCTGGAGAGTGGTGGGCGACGGAGGTGGGGAGGGCGTTGGATGTCCGTGGTTATTGGAGGTCGGGGGATGGGGCTGAGGAGGTGGGGGTGACACTAGAGGTTGGGGGAGGGGTTGAGGAGGTGCGAGCGATGCTGGAGGTTGGGCGATGGGGTTGAGGTGGTGGGGGCGGCACTGGAGGTCCAGGGAGGGGGTTGTGGAGGTAGGGGTGGTGTTGGAGGCCAGGGGATGGTGGGGCAGCACTGGAGGTCGGGGGAGGGGCTGAGGAGGTGGGGGCGACGCTGGAGGTCAGGGAGGGGGCTGAGAATGTGGGGGTGGTAGAGGTAGGGGGTGGTGCTAGAGGTCAGGGGAAGGAGGGGTGGAGGTCGAGGGAGGAGGCCAAAGGGCTTAAATCAGAGGAGGAAGATGGTGAAGAAAGAGGAGATAAGGTGGAAGACGAAGAAGAAGGATAAGACATTTCTACTATAGTTATTCATTGTAATTACCTTTGTGTCCCAAAATTTATTATCCATTTGGGACGTGGACATACGACAACTAACCTAAAGGGCACATGTAATAATTGTGTAAGAAGTCAGGGGTACATCTGATATTGCAAAAAGGAGGGAAGGGGGGGTATAACTAATATTGCGATACTTAAGAGGGGTCCAAGTGATAAAAACCCTTCTTTTTAACTTCGAGTTATGTTGACTATGTCATGGATTTTGAGATGGGCAGTTTCCCACTCCCAATTTTTTAGTGAGAGGCTAATATTACCCGGTATGTAATATTTGAACTCTAGATGGTCTTTTTTACATAAGTACCTTCATTTTTATTTGAAAAATAAAAAAATATTTCATTTTTTTAATAAAAATGCATGCTAGATCATGTATGGTGCATTAATTTTGAATCTTTGCATTAAACCCATCATCAATAGTCGTCACTCGGTATGCGCCTCTAACACTAAGATTCATTAATTTTCTTCACATTTATCTCCTTATTTTTTAAGGAAAACATATAATTTTGTTTAAATGGCCTCGAACACTAACATTTTATCAAATTTCTTCACATTTATCTCATATCTCTTATGAGACCCGATGAATTGAAGGATAACGCAATTGACACCGTTCTTAAGAAATATGGATAGCCATTGGGCACAATGATTCGTACTTGCTACCGGTTGGAAAATAGCATGCAAATAGATGATCGATCTTAGCATAACCACCTCTTTAGATAGATTCTTAGGATCTTTAAATGGGCTTTGACAAGATTGTCTGTGAATTTTTAAAATTTACGAGATAAATTCATCTGGTTGGATTTAGAATTTAGGATAAAAACAAGTTGAAATTATATTTAGCATTGCACATGCAAGGTAGGAAGTTTGTAAAACCTGACTTACTCCCTTCTTGAGAGAAACCACTTAAGAAACCTCGAGCGAGTTCAAAAAAATGGATGTAGAAAATAAAACAAACTGTACCATGGTGCAATAATGGAAGATATGCAGGAGATGAATCGTGCATATGTCACGTCATTGACACCACAACAAGCTACCACACGAAGATTAGAAGAGAGAATCAACAAAGTCGACATAGAAGAGGCAGATGCAATACTTATTTAGGAACACTATAATCTAGGGCTCATACCCTCACAACTTGGATCCAACCCCTTGAATTGCAATGGAACTTTGAATTGACATCATCCCTTAAAACAAACTTGGAAAATTCATTTCAACACCTCTAATAAGTTGCTCCATCTTGCATTATCAAGGAGTGTCTCAAGAGTTCATTCAACTAAAGGCTTCTTTTTTTTCTCACTAAAAGATAAATTTATCCTCTATCTCCTTAAGTTGAGAAATATCACCATTCGAGATGAATTAAACATTGAATTCTTCAAGAAGTTTTTACCCATATAGACCCTATAAATGTATTGAGGCAAACCATCAACACCTTCTCTCAACATCAGGATGAACCTCTTCATGATGTATGGGATCAAAGACTTGATTAAAAATGTTTTTACCATGAATACAAGAAATGAAACTTAATCTAAACATTCTAAGGGGGTAATTAGAAGAATTCAAGTAAATATTGGTGCATCTTGCGAAGGAAGTTAGCTCAAGGGAGATGAGTTTGTGTAGAAGTTGTTCGAGGAACCAGCTTCAAATTTGATGGCTTGAGCATCAATTGTGGCATTCGATAGGTTGAATTCGAAGAAAATCCAACAAGCACACGAATTGCACAAAAATACTCCTAATGCCTACTTGGAGATAATTTGTCGAAGATCGGAAAAGATGGATATTCTAACAAAAAAACCTAGATTAGATCCATCCTACCAGTTCAACAGTCACCAACCTATATAATCGGCTAATCAGCTCCTCATAATCACAATACACTCTGGTATATGATTAACTGTGTATGCCAATGCGATCATGTTACAAAAATGGACATCTACTTCGGACCATGTAAGATCAAAAGACCATATCATTGAATATAAAGAAGAGCCTGAAATCGAAATTAAGAAGAAGGAGAGAACAATACGATGAATGCAACACCCCACTCCTTCTCATTTTCACCATCCCCCTTTCCTGAAGAAAATCATCCCTTCCTAATAAAGAGTTAGAGGAGTTCTTCAAGAATATTGTCATATACAGTCTTCTACTGAAAGCCCTCAAGCAAGTCCCTGCATTCTCCAAGTCTCTAAACGATAAGTGCACAACAAGATAGAGATTGAAGATCAAACCTTCATAACTTGTTTACATGATTAAACTCTCTTGTGGCAGAGAAGTCTTTGCAATACTTCACTCTCATATCTAGGGTTCCATCTAGAGCCACCATTTTAGCAAGTAGTCGATTCCATAAAACCGTATCTTGGCCACTTCTGATGCATCCACCATGGAAGATCCAACCCCAAGAGTCAAGCTCAAGCAGCTAGCCGAAGAGCTCAGGTATGTCTTCCTTGACAGTCCTTTTCGAACTCTCCATGTAATTATTAACTCCCAACTAAATTCATACCAGGAGGAAAATCTCACCCAAATATTAAAGGAAAATCAAAAGGCAATTAGATGGACAATCAATGATTTGAAGGGAATCAACCCTAGCTATTACACCCACCATATATACCTTAATGAAGGTGTTACCTATGTGTAAGATGCAAAAATGTCTTAATCCTAATATATGAGAGGTTATGAAGAATGAGATCTGTAAGGCGCATGATTTATTTACCCATCTTCGATTATGCATGGATAAGTCCATTGCAAATAGTATCTAAGAAAGTCGGACCCACCATTGTTCTAAGTGAAAGAGGAGAAGAAATACATACCTACACGATTATGTCATGGTGAGTGTGTTGATTAGAGAAAATTGAACAAAACAATCAAGAAGGATCATTTCTCCACAGTGACATAAATAGTATATATATGTTTTTACAATATGATTAACTTTAGTAGGTAAAAGATACCCAATGATGGTAGTATAAAACCTTAAAAGGAAAATATTGAAGTTGTAGCCAATTCAAGTAAAGGAGCATAGTTTGTAAAGATGAAAAGTAAAGTTCGAAGACTCATAAAAAGCAGAAATAAAGCTAAGGAGGCCACAAAACAAGTGGAGAAGAAGCAAGTTCTCTTTCACAAGAATCGTAAAATTGGAGCATGTACACAATTTTTATTTTTGTTGAAAAAAAATCTAATAGTTGTTATGTAATTTTAATCCGGTTAAAATAAGAAAAAAATAAATAAGCAAAACGAAACACTTTTTAGCTGGCTAATTTTACCTTGAGTCAATTAATGACTTTCCCAGTTGACTATCCTTGGTTGCCCAAAATTAAAATTCTGGTTCTATTTTTTAGTTTATCAACACTTTTGTCCAGTCAACTAAATTGTTCTTCAATCGACTGACCTAACACACAAGTCTACTACAATATGTTTCAGAGTACATGCTTATTGTTTGTCATTTTCAACCGCTGATAATATTGACCAACCAACCAAAAGTCAACCCAATCAACTAAATTAAAATTTTAGTTGATTATGTTCCTTTCATGGGGCAACTAGGAAGCTGGAGTCATTGCTGTTGTATGCCACGAGGTCCCTATGGACAAGGGGACGAAACTCATCATCGTTTTTGGGCGCAGTCTAACCTCTACCATCCATCCTATCGCATTCCATCATCACGTATTGTACTATTTAATATCTAACTGTAGAATCTCGCACCCCTTTTTAGTTCTACTTTGAATGAATGCCCACCTACTCTATGCTCTTCTCTACCTCTCTATTGGCTTGCACGCTCATCCTCCCCATAAGCAAGCAGACCTACCTAGCCTACATTTCTGATATCTAGACAAGGCTAGGTTTTGAGAGTTTCACGAGGCCTCAATATCTAATCCCTAGATTAGTTTGGAGCAGAGCTCGGTTTAATATTTGGATGCAAGAAGAAATGATGCATTCCAGGCTCTCAACGGAAAATAGTAACTCCTTATCACAAAAACACTTCGTGTATTTTCTCGACTCCAAGCAAATATGGTGAAAGAAGGATGCCAATTGACTATGTATTGATTTTTCAAAGGCTCCCCGAAGGGACAAGTCAATAGTCAAAGATAAATACAACATGTCGCATCACAGGTTTCCGTGAACTACTATAAAGTTATAAGGGCGTGAAGACTCAGAGGCTATAGAAAAGCAAAAAAAAGAGTGGTGCGAAGATTCTCTTGTCCAAAGAGAAATCCACACCCATTATATAGAGGAAAAGACCTGAAGGTCAAAAACCTTCTCGATGACCCTCTCCATCCTCTTTTCCCCCTATTTGTCGAGATATTAAAATTTTTGGGTTTAATATAAAATGGGAGACACTTCCTATCTCACTCATCCTCCTCTCATCATTTGGGAATGTACGCTACTGAGCGATTAGAATCAGGGCAAAGGACACTACAAAGAACATCTATTTTTCCATATCCCACAGGAAATAGCTTCAAGCAAGAACTTACTATCTCACTCATTCTCCTCTCATCATTTGGGAAGGTATGATACTGAGTGATTAGAATTAAAGGCAAAGAATAATGCAAAAAACACCTACTTTTCCATAGCCCACGGGAAAGAGCTTCAAGCAATATGTCCAGTAAGAATTTCATCTAATTAATGATTTAATTCAATCGTATCAGTTGATTTTTTTACTTAATGGTTTATATTCTAGCTGTCTACTTTTTTTGCTAATTTTATTGGATATTATTCTAACAATTGCTTAAGTAACTCCTAAATTCTTGATGGTTATTTGGTACTCTAAATACTACAAATAAGGTCCTTATGATCCATTGCAATATATACAACATAAAACTACAATCATATTCATCTATCTGAAGAAAGAGTACTCATTCATGTGATATGATCAAGCTTTCAAGGTTTCATCATGCTCTAATTGCTGTCGAGCTCCATTCATTTCCATCCATCATTTCACATCTTGTTTTAGTCATGGTTTGCATAAGGGTGTTATATTAGAATTATATTCTAAAAACTTATTTTTCTTTTGTTAGAAAGTTTACAATCATACTCGTTTTCACGTTTTGTTTTCTTGATATGTACCCAAGTCTTCACAGAAGATAAAATCTTCTTTTGAGATTTATCAAAGAAAGCATACAAGTGGTATGTGAGGTTGTGCTACTCGTGATTTCAAGTAGCATAGATAACAAAAGTAAGATTAACGGAGAAAGCAAAGGTAAAAATTCGAGAACATTCTGGGACATGGTTTTCACTTGCTTGGGTTTATACGTCAAAATTGATGCATGATTTGTAGTTTGTATTTTTATATATCTATATCTTTTAGTTCATTAAATTTTAATTTGCAATTTTTATTGGAATATTATATGTTTAACAATTCAACCTCCCCCTCTTACATCGATTTCTGACTATGTACTGATTTTTCAAAGGCTCCCCGAAGGGGCAAGTCAATAGTCAAAGATAAATGCGACATGTCACATCACCGGTTTCCGTGAACTACTATAGAGTTGTAAGAGCGTGAAGACTCGAAAACTATAGAAAAGCAAAAAAAAGACCGGTACGAAGATTCGCTTGTCCAAAGAGAAATCCACACCCATTATATAGAGGAAAAGACTTGAAGGTCAACAAACCTTCTCGATGACCCTCTCCATCTCTTTTCCCCCTGTTTGTCGAGATATTGAAATTTTTGGGTTTAATATAAAATGGGAGACACTTCCTATCTCACTCATCCTCCTCTCATCATTTGGGAATGTATGATACCGAGTGATTAGAATTAGAGCAAAGGGCACTACAAAGAACACCTATTTTTCCGTACCCCTCAGGCAAGAGCTTCAAGCAAGAACTTCCTATCTCACTTGTTCTCCTCTCATCATTTGGGAAGGTACGATACTGAGTGATTAGAATTAAGGCAAAGGATAATGCAAAGAACATCTACTTTTCCATAGCCCACGTGAAAGAGCTTCAAGCAATATGTCTAGTAAGAATTTCATCTAATTAATGATTTAATTCAATTGTATCGGTTGATTTTTTTAACTTAATGGTTTATATTCGACTGCTTTTTTTGCTAATTTTATTGGATATTATTCTAACAATTGCTTAAATAATTCCTAAATTCTTGATGGTTATTTGGTACACTAAATAATACAAATAAGATCCTTATGATCCATTGCAATATATACAACATAAAACTACAATCATATTCATCTATATGAAGAAAGAGTACCCATCCATGTGATATGCTCAAGCTTTCAAGGTTTCATCATGATCTAAGTGCTCTCGAGCTCCATTCATTTCCATCCGTCATTTCACATCTTGTTTCATCTTAGTCATAGCTTGCATAAGGGTGTAATATTATAATTATATTCTAAAAACTTATTTTTCTTTTGTTAGAAAGTTTACAATCATACTCATTTTCACGTCTTGTTTTCTTGATATGTACCCATTGATAGAACTAGAAATCGATCCGAGTTCAAGGGTAATGGAATACTTGATGCCATTGCTTTGATGTTTGATGTTGGCGTAGATCAACCCACGAAGGAGCCCTGGATCTTACTCTCGAATGTATGCTTCTCTGCCTCTCTCTTGTCGATGGAAAACAATAGAGAAAAGAACATCCTTCGATTGGGGACTATTAACCTTATTTTATTTGACAATACAAGCAAAACGGTTTCCAATTCACCTTTCTTTTGTCCATCATAAAAAGATTTTATTATCTAATTAATGTGCACTAATGGTAATTTTAATGTCCAATTAATGAGATTTTTAAATCCCAACAATCTCCCACTGGACATTAATAATGACCATATAATATGCCTACTTTATGAGCTCAAAAATCATTGCCATCTATCGAGATATAACTGACAATCTTGTCCGTTAGTTATGATAACATGAGATCAAGGAGGTATTCATCGTATTGAGCACGATTAAACCCATCAATGGTCATCAATATTAACGCAACTAAATGACATAGATCAATGCCAAATAAATGAATTAATTTGGATCTATATCCATAGTTGCATGATAATGAACAGTCTATATTCTTAATGGAGACCATTTAATGAGAGAACGTGGAATCAACATCAAATACTTTATTCTGCGCAGAAATTATTGAACTTCAAATGTTTCAAAATTGTATGAGGCTGAGCAAAACAATAAAAACTCCCACTAGAAGTGTATATCTTTACTCGATACAACACCCATACGAATCATATGGTCAAGAAATATATTAGGTGTCACTGCTTTGGTTAGCGGATCCGCCATTATAGAATTTGTCCCAATATGCTCAATAGAGATTACTTGATGGAATTTGTGATAACATTGACGGGATGCCTGCTTGAGTCCATAGATGGATTTCTTTAATTTGCAAACCATATTATTTGCATATCCCTGAACAAAGTTTTCTGGTTGAACCATATAGATCACCTCCTCAACATCTCCATTTAGAAAGGCGATCTTAACATCCATCTTATGAAGCTCAAGATTAAAGTGCACAACTGGTGCCATGATAATTCTAAAGGAATCTTTACTAGAAACAAGAGAAAATATTTCCTTGTAATCAATTCCATCTCTTTGAGTAAATCCTTTAGCTACAAGACGTGCCTTAATCCTTTCAACATTACCATTTGAACCCCTTTTGGTTTTAAATATCCATTTACAACCAATGGGTTTCGCACCTTTTTGCAATGGTACAAGGTCCCAAACTTGATTGTCTAGCATCGATTTGTACTCCTCATTCATGGCTTCGACCCATTTTGCAGAGTTAGAACCTTTCATTGCCTGATGAAAGTTGATTGGATAATCTTCCCTAATTCCATCTAGTTCTTGAAGAAATACTATATAGTCATCCAGAATATCACTCCTTCTTTCTGTAATGGATATCCTTAAAATTTGAGGTTATTGATTTTGATCTTGTATAGCAAAATCCTCTATGAGGGGTTGTTGAATATTGTCATCTTGAGGTTCTTGATTTGTTTTTTGCCCAATGATTGGAATGCATTCTTGTGCATTTTTAATCACAACATTAGAAATCATGATTGATTCCTCCTCAAAAACAATATCCCTAATATGAATCTTCCCCTCCAAATCAACATCCTCAAAAAAAGTTGTGGTTCCCATTTCGAATATTTTCTTAAGTATGAGATCATAAAACTTGTAACCCCTTGATCGCTCTGAATAACCAATAAAGTAGCTGCTCACTGTTTTGGAGTCTAATTTTTTCTCATATGGCCTATACGGCCTTGCCTCAGCTGGACATCCTAATGAATCCACATTTCATCATCATTATTCTGTCATTCTGGCCTCAAAAACCCTAGTAAATGCATGTAAATACCCTTAATTCCCGCATTTTAGCATTCATGCATGTGTGTGTAAATACTATATAAAATACGGTTTTTAAAGCTAAACTAAAAGAATAAAGAAAAGAAAGGAAAAATAATAAAATATTGCAAATATTTTATGAATCGAAACCCCGAGAACTAGGCATCTAGATGAATTGGTAGACAAGGAATAAAGTAGGGGGATATAAGGGTCAGAAACCAATAAAAAATCCTTTTATTCAATTCATTCTTTATTCATTTTGGGACCTATTTTAGGTTCCACCTTTTATTCTTCAAATAAAGAAACTTTGTACATGAAAGTTGTAGATAATTAAATATTAAAAAAATAGAAAATTGATTTTAGACAAAAAGAGTGTACAGATAAAAAGTTATGATCTAAATAAGTTTCCAGAATTCCAACTTCCTAGACCTGTATCTCTCAAATAAAAACTCGAAACGTATCAAAATCACCTTTAATTATATATAATTTAAAATAATCTATTTAATGAAGGTCGTTTCATATTTTACGGAGCTATTAAAGTTAGGTTTTGGACCCCTATTGTATACGTGTACCGATTAAAATAATCATTTTATTTATTACTCATTATTTTTATAATTTTATATTTTTACAATTTTGTAAATATTATTTATAATATATGTGTATATAAAAATTAGAATAAAACACTAAATAGAACACAAAAATAAAATACCTGTATAAAATACATAGGTATATCACCAATAAGTATACCTATATAATTAATACTTCTATTTATTCAAGTGTACAAAATACATCAGAAAAGTAAAATAAAAATATATTTAAGTGTATAAAAATAATTTATAAACATATAAAATAATAAATAAAATTAATAAAATTAAATATACAAAATAAAAATAAAATATTAAAATATATAGATATGTATACCTATATAGGCAATAAAAGGCAACTTGTATTTTTATACCTCAAACAAAAAAATAAAAATCATAATAAAATAATTTATAAAATAATAAACATTTTTTTATTTAATAACAAAAAATTAATAAATTCACTTACTATTTTAAAATGAATTAACAAAATTTTTTTCGGGGTTTTTCCTGGTTGGTCCATGTGGACCAACCAGGAGGGTCCGAGAGTTGACCGCGGGTCAACTCTCTGACCCGCCCCCTGTTCCTTTGTCAGAACATTGGTGTTTGGCCAACTTCGCTGATTTGTCGAGGCACGACCTTTCATATTTTCACCACGCACCCTTGATGACTTTTGTTCCTCGTATATCGGTGATTCACGCCCTTATCTTTCCTTGGGCGTTGAATCGTTGCGTCGCTCCAGGCGCCTCGATCTTCTCACCCACTTCATCAACCCTTCATATACCACCCCGACCTTCCTCCTCGATTTTGAACCCCTTTTGACCAATTTTCTCTCCCCTATTGTGCTCCAGAGCGAGAGGGAGGTGACAGCTCCCTTTTCCAACCTTCAGGAGGATCGAGGAAGGGTCGAGGTCGTTCCGCCACCTCCGGCAAAGCTTGCCGTTGAGGTTCTCATCTCAGGTGAGCTCCACCTTCGAGGTTTCTTCTTTTCCTTATTTTTCTTTGCATTTTCTATTCGTCGTAGCCGTAGGAGTAGATTCCCACCTTTATCTTCGCGTTTCATCCGCTCGATTGCCCAAACGACCCCCTCGCCGGAGCTAGCTCCGATCGAGTTCCCATTTCGCCGCCCCACGCTTCCATCACGCCACCGCGGGGTCGAGGCATTTTGCCCTCGACCCTCTCACCTTTTTTGCATGTCCAGGGACATCAAGAAGAGCTTGGGGCTCATTTTGTGCCTCGCCGGAGGTACCTGGGCATCCCCAGCTCCGCCGCCTGATGAATCCACATTTCATGATCTTTATTCTATCATTTTGGCCTCAAAAATCCTAGTAAATGCGTGTAAATATCATTAAATCCAGCATCTTAGCATTCATGCATGTGCATGTAAATAACGTATAAAATACTGTAATTAAAGCCAAAATTATAGAATAAATAAAAGAAAACAAAAATAATAAAATATTGTAAATATTTTACGACCCAAAATCCCGAGACCTAGGCATCTCGATGAATAGGTCGACTAGGAATACAGTAGGGGGAGATAAGGGCCAGAAAACAGCAAAAATACCTTTTGTTTTACCCATTCTTTATTCATTTTGGGACCTATTTTTGGTTCCACTTTTTATACCTCAAAGAAAGAAACTTTGTACATGAAAGTTGTAGATAATTAAATAAACATAAATACAAAATTGATTTCACTCAAAAATAATGTACAGATAAAAAGTTATGGTCTAAATAAAAATCCAGAATCCCAACTTCCCAGACCTGTATCTCCCAAATGAAAACTCCAAATGCATCAAACTCACCATTAATTGTATATAGTTTGAATAAGCTAATTTATGGCGGTGGTTTCGCATTTGGCGGAGCAACGATTTGAAAGTTGAGTTTTGGACCCTTGTTGTATACCTGTACAGATTAAAATATTCAATATATTATTTATTCGTTATTTTTATATTTTTATATTTTTATAATTTTGTAAATATTATTTATAATAAATATGTGTATTAAAATAAGAATAAAAATACAAAAGAAACAAAAATTAAAATACTTGTATATTATACATAGGTATAATACCTATACATAGACCTATAATATTCATACTTATATTTTATTAAATATACAAAACACATCATAAAAATAAAATAAAAATATTTTCAAGTGTATAAAAATATTTTATTAATTTATAAAATAATAAATAAAAATAAATAAACTAAAATCACAAAATAAAAATAAATTAATAAAATATATAGGTAATATACCTATAAAGGGTATAAAAGGGAACTTGTAAATTAATACCTCATAAAAATAAATAAAAATCACTATAAAATAATTTATAAAATAATAAACATTTTTTTATTTAATAACCTAAAATTAAATAAATTATTTACTAATTTAATTTGATTTTACAAAACATTTTCCCAGGGTTTTTCCTGGTTGGTCCACGTGGACCAACCAGGAGGGTCCAAGGGTTGACCGGCGGGTCAACTCTCTGGCCCGCCCCCTGTTCCTGTCAGAGACCTTGGTTTTTGGTCATCTTCGCCGATTTGTCGAGGCTCTGTCCTGCACCATTTCATGACAAATCCTTTACGGCTTTTTCTCCCCTTCGATCAAGGATTCACGCCCTTGTGTTTTTTGGGAGAGAGGGCCGTCGATTCGCCCGATCTCCCTTGGTCTTTGGAGTGTCATAGTCACATAGTCAAACCCCATATATGCAACCCCCGACCTTCGATTCGAATTTTGAACGCCTCTTTCCATAGGATTAGCTCCCTTTTCGTGCCCAATAGCAAGGAGAAGGTGACATCTCTCCTTTGCGACCTTCGGGTGGGTCGAGCGACGCCTGAGGCGCTTCCACCACCTCCCCCTTCGCCGGCGGTTGAGGTACCCTTCCCTCCGGTGATACACCATCGAGGCAACCCCCTATCCCTTATTTTTCTTTTGCTTTTTCTTTGCTTTAGCCTTAGGATCATTTCAAAGATCTTCCGCTTTCATCGATCAAATCATCCTCCACGTCAACCTCGCCGGAGCGCAACTCCGGCCGACCACTGTACACCGCCACTCGCGCCGCCACCTTCACTCCGCAGGGTCCAGGCACTTTGCCCTGGACCCTCTCACCATTTCTTGCAGGTACTCGCACTCGAACGATCACCTGGAGGCATTTTTGACCTCGCCGGAGGTACCTGGGCCCCCTCTTCTTCTCCGACGTCGCGGAGGAGCCCTGGTGCACGCCGTCTCTTTTTGGAGCCACCAGCATCTAGTGAAGGACAGCAGGAGCACCAGGCGCCATTTTGCAGCACGAAGAAGGACGCACGAGGCCGGGGAAGGTCGTCGTCGAGGCCCTTCTTCCCAGTTCGTCGTCGTCCCCTTATCGCCGTTCGATCAAGGTTGCGCCCCAGTTCCAATCCTAGCCGTTGGATCGCGCCCTCCATCAGCCGTCGATCTCACTTTGAAGATCTAATCAGGGCCGCACAGCTGAACCGTCATCGGCTCTTATGGACGCGACACGTGGCAAGTCAAGAGATATCCGTCGTCCGATCCGCTTTGAAGGGGTATTTTGCGTAGCGACCCCTCCTTAGTTTTGTATTTATTAAATAGACTTCAAACTTTCATTTGCAGCTTTAGAATTTTGTACTATTTAGAAGTAGGCCCCTGAACTTACCCTATTTGCACTTAGGTCCTCTGCCACGTCATCTCACGTGACCAGTTCACGTGAGGTGAAGGGCATTTTGCAAGGACCCCCTTAGGGTTTGCTTATTTCGTTTCAGTCCAGCAATTCTAATATTAGGTGTAATATTTTTTGGATATTTGCATGTCAGCCCCCGGATGTTTTTGATATTACATCTAGGTCCTTCCCAAGCGCGTGCTCGTCACGCGCCCTGGTGGGTATTTTGCAGGTGTACCCTCGCGGGTTTGGTTATTTGTATTTGGTCTATTAAATGCAATATTCAGTATTATATTTTGTGTGAAATTTGCACCTTGGCCCTAGATGTTTGTTTATTTGCACTCATACCCCTGCTAGGCCTTGTATTTTTGCCTATTTCTCTATTTATTTCATGCATTTCTAAAACCCCCAAAATTCTCAAAAAATCAACTTAAGCTCCTGTTTACTTGCTCATTCACGCCATATTTTTGCATTGCATATTTATTGCATTTTAATATTTATTAAAAATCAAAAACATGCATTTTCAGTATTGTCTACATTAGAAAATCCATAAAAAATATCAAAACCCCTTGAAAAATTCTAAAAAATTATATTTTGTGTGTTTTAGTGTCTTTTAATTACTGTCCAAAAATCATTAAAAGTTTCAAAACAAAAACCTTAAAAGTTAGAGCACCCCTAAAAACTTAAAAAAAAAATCTAAAAATCCTAGAAAAACCCTAAAAATATAAACTCAATTTCTGTAGTTCCTCTATTTATTATCTTTTATTTAAAATTAATTTGGGAACATTTTGTTACTGTTTGCTATTTTTCATTCCCAATTTAACTCTCGCCAGCCATTTTGTTCACTGTTTTCTTGTATTTTGGCTTTTAAAAATACCAAAAATATTCTAAAAAATCCCCAAAAATCACAAAAATAGTAGAAAATTATAAAAAAGACCAAAAATATTTTATTTCCTGATTTTTGAGCATTTTTCTCTATTTTTATAAATACCCTAATATCCCCTTTTCTTATATTGTTTATATATTCTATTTATAAAAATAAAAAAATATAAAATATAAAAAGAAAATATAAAATCAGAAAACTAAAAACAAAAATACAAATTTAAAAATTAAATAAAAAAAATAAAAATTAAAAACCCACAAAAACATTTGCATATTGTAGACACACATCACATCACATCTTTGCACTTTGCTTGATCTATCCTGCCTTGCTCCCTGTGTTCGACCTCTACATACTTACACCTATACATCTTTTATGTAGAGTTAATAATAAATTTTAACTCCACTATTGCTTGTCATTGTATGATTTGATTGTGGGTTAATTATTGACTTTAGTTGGGATTTCTGCGTGGTCGACGCATCGACTGAGTTCCCGCCTTGTGTAGAACTTAAGACCGCCGAATTCCCGCTAAATCAAATGGCGCCGTTGCCGGGGAGCAACAACGTATAGATTACATTTTTTATTGATTGTGATTGCTTGTTTACATTATTGCTTGCTTTATCTCTCTTGTTTTTGATATTTATCTGTGAGCTTTCTAACCATTGTCTTTCTTGTCTTCTTGCGAGGGATCGCGGATCGAGGAGGATCGTCTAGGTGATTCGGTGTAGCCTTGGGAAGCGGAGTAGGCTTTTCTAGCCTAAGCCGACAGGAGAGAGCATGAGGAGTGAGAGAGAGTGTATTAGCTAGCTTTTATTTATTTTTGTGAGAGAGAGACCATTTAATTTGTAATAATACAGGTACACTTGGACACTCAGGACACTCGGGCCTAATTTCCAAGTGTTTGTACACCTGGGGGCTCACCGCGGTTTTCATCGTGTTTTCTCGACTGTCATTTTCCGGTTTTGTTTGATTTTTCATTTCTTTTGTGGAATGAGCCCTTAGCATTTAGGCATTGCTTGATCGAGTAGATTAGGTCCAAACACCCTAATAACCATTGCATGTACCTATAGTGCGTTTGGACTTAGTTTAAATTAAACAGTTGATCACCATCTTCGAGCCGTCGCGCTGCGAGCCCAACCTGCCAAGCGCTGCTCCTGAACTCGATTTGTCGAGAGGAGGATGGGTGAGTCTAGACCGGATTCTAGGATTGAGGATTGGTGGCCGACTTGTGGTTCTTCACGTTAGCAATTGCCTGCTTAGGACGATTTCCGAGTGCATATCGGCATTTAGATTAGGTTTAAAAATTTCTGCTTTGCATCCCGCATGGAGAGAGCTGGAGGCACTGTAAGTCTTTCTATCTTTGCATTCATCATATAGGCACAAAGGTGAGATTTCCATCTTGGTGCTGCCTTGCATAGCTTTTCCGACTCTTCTCCCTCTGTTTTTGGATCAAGTAGGAATCAAGAAAACACAAAAACCATTAGGCGCTTGTTTGAAATTGACTCAAAGCAAGTGATAACACCAAAAAAATTAAAAAAGGGACTGCTAAGAAAACTTGACCTAAATAAAATTGTTAATTGGATTCATTGCTTGGGGAGAGTAACACCCTCACTTGTATTCAGGTTGCATGGGAAGATCTCCTTCCAAGTGAGCAGAGCGGCTTCGTAAGGATTAGAGCCAAAAACCCAGCTTGTGGCTGCCTTGTGTATCGCCTGGATTTCTGAAGTATTGGCGCTACTATCGTACATAGACGAGTAGGGCTTGGTCATCATTGGTCACTCTCTATTGTGTAGAGCATCGACCTTGTCCGAAGTATCGAGCATAGGCCACGCCTTCATGGGTGTGTCTGTCTCATCGTCCTGCGTCCGAGTAGGGTCTTGCATGCTCACGGGTGATTCTGTTGTGAGTGAGATCCGAAGTATCGGTTTCGCCTATCGGCTTCCTCCCTCTTTTCTTTGGCTGAGTAGGGATCTAGGAAGGGTTACAAGGACCTTAAAAAGCGCAGGCTATAGGTTACACAAGAGGAGGACAAGTACAGGAATACTTTTCCGGCAGTACTCTCTCTCCTATAGGCGTAGCGCTCTAAGGATTCGTTGAAAGATAACTTCCTGAATCCAAGCTAAAAACTACAAAGATAAAAGCCGAACCTTCACGGCTTCATGTGTTGAGTTGGTGAACCCTATGCTTTGTGTTTGATTTGCTAGTCGTATTTAGGTCAAGATCAAAAACACCGCACAATTGTGCGCAATTTTGCTTCCCCCTCTTCTTCTTCATTTCTCAACCTTGCTCTTCTCAATAATCACGATGATGGGAAGGAGATCTCTTAGGCCGTCTTTGGCGGCATCGCTATCCAGCACTCCTTCCTATTCATCTAGGACAACCTCGGGGAGTCCAGACCCACTCTCCGAGCCTGAGTTCACTTCCACCCCGTTCCCCCTCGACCACCCTTCTCCTTCCATCAGTCCAAGAGTTTCAGAGTTTAGTGCATCACAGAGCTCAGAGCATTTGACGGCACCTGAGATGGGTTCTTTTGCCTTTCAGAGAATCCAGACATGACCGACAGAGGAGAACACCCAGATGAGCACGAGCACCCTCCATTTCTGTATGACCAAGCTGCCATCAACAATTCATTGCTAGCATCCCTGGAGACTATGCAGAGACAGATTCGAGACCAGGGTGTATTCATGGGTGACCTCATGAGAGATCGCGCAGATGCGAGAAGGACGTGATGACAGACCTGGGGGCGGTGGCGGTGGAGGTGATATACCAGTAGTGGCAGATGAGGGAGGAGAACCCAACCAGGAGCGGCCGCCACAAACAATCATGAGAGAATTGCACAATCCGGCCGCGTCCCTCACTCATCGGTGAATCCGACTCCCTCCAATCCATGGAGACTTCGAGCTTCGCCCACATACTATTCAGCTATTGCCTAAATTTCATGGGCTGGCGACTGAAGAGCCACACCTCCACTTACAAGAATTTGAAATGATCTGCAGTACCATTCATGATAGGCTGGTGACCGAGGACACCATCAAGATGATAGCCTTCCCATTCTCTTTGGTTGACAGAACCGCCTACTGGCTGAAACATTTAGGAAGCTTCGTCGACACTTGGGCACAACTCCGGGCGGCCTACTTGAAGAAGTATTATCCGCTCGGCCGGACGAACGCAACAAGAGTTATGATCAGCAATTTCATAATGATCCCTAATGAACAATTCCATGAGGCTTGGGATCGATTCAGATAGCTCATTGACCGGTGTCCACATCATGACATATCCAAGCCCAATTTGGTTCAGAGCTTCTTTTGTGGGCTGACACCGGAGCTGCATGGGCTTGTTATTGCCTCTTGTGGTGGGTCCTATTTCTCTAAGGGTGAAGACGACGTTTGGGCCATCTATGAAGGGATGGCAGAGAACTCGACAGTCATGGCCCAAGCCAGAGTCTACACACATCAGAAGCCCCCCAAGGAGCGGGATCATTTCAGAGGATCGCCCGCATCGATGTCGGTCCTCATACTCCGTCGGCAGCCCCAGCCCAAGCCGAATCAGCCGCAACCGACATGGGCATTATTAGTGAGAAGCTAGACCATCTCGAGATCCTCGAGAAGAAGCAGATGCAAGGACTGGCCCAGATGGACCAGATAACCAAGACCATGAGTGACCTGAAGACGCAGATTCTTTGCGTCCAGGAGGCACAAACGTCTTCTCAGCAACCTCCCAGGTCACGAGCTGATGCCAGCAGTAGCAGCTCAACCCAGCCCTCTGCCTCGTACCGCCAGGTCAACCACATTCATGCAGAGCCGGTCCCGCTGTTACAGTACTACCCAGCGCAGCCACCATCTCAGGACACTCAGATGATGGTATATCAGCCGGATCAGCCACTGGCAGTTCTACCTCTACCATCCTTCGAGCAGGAGCCATTGGTGGAAGTCAATGGGATATGGTACGATCGGTACCCACAGCCCGGGATTCGTCGCGATCACCCCGGATTCCGTTGGACCACTGGTGGCACTTCATCCCAACAGCAGCCTCCGGCTCAAGGATATCAGAACAGCCAGCAGCATCAGCAGCAACAGCCCCAGTATGCCCAGCAGCAGAACCAACATGGTCCTCGTCCCGCCTATCACAACCAGCAGTGGAGGCAGCGTCAACAGCCTCAGCAGACGTACTCCCATCCTCCCCAGTACCAGCAATAGCAGCCTCATTTCCAGCAAGGGAACGCTTCCGGTTCTCAGGTTCCCACCTTCGAGAACCCAGCTCTCGAGGATCTCGCCCGCTTGATTTCTGACCATCAGGCATCCTATCGGCGGGACATGGATGAGTTCCGGCAGGAGGTGAGGGATTTAATCAAGGGCAAAGCCTCCATACTAGCTCAGATTGAACCAAATTCGAACAATCTGAAGAGGAAATCTGAGCAGGTATAGTTCACAGAGGATACCTCTCCTAGTGATTATTTGAGTGATATGTCTTCTTCTTTGTATGATGCGGATTTTGTGACTACTAGGAGCGGTAGGATGCCAGCCGGCGGTGCCTCATCTGAGTGACAACCATAAGCAGAACCACGAGCGCCAGATGAGCAGAGTAGCGGTGCTGATGCCACTGATGATGTTGAAGATGGTGGTGCTGATGCCACCAATGATGGAGGTCTAGATGACGGTGCTGAGGCCGTCCAGACACCAGATGCAGACGTGGTGCTGATGCCACCATTTTTGATGCAGGGCCAGAGTGCGGTGCTGATGCCGCGAAGACAGGTGCCGTTGGTGGTACTAAGGCCACCACTTCCACTTTTGTTGAGCTCCCTTCTGTTGTGTTGCCACTTTTTGTATCTCAGGACTGTGGTAACAAGAAAAAGAACAAAAATATGAATAAAGGAAAGGTTTCTGCTTACACTTCAGATCCATATGTGTTGAATGATGGTCATGGTATGGATTCTATTCCTTCACAGGCACAAGAACCTATTCCTAGCCCTCCATCTGAGGAGGCCCCTTCTATCCCCTTCCCTGAAGCACTCCGCCGAGCGAAGGGGAATAAAAGAGAAAATCCCAAAAAGAACCAACAGGTAGAGTTCAACAACCAGATGATTGATAGATTCCACATTCAACTGACTCTACGGGAAGCATTTGAGCACATCCCCTTCTTTGAAAAGAACTTGAAAGAGGAAACTACAGTCTGCAGGAAGAGCAAGTACGGAGATCAAATCCATGTGCTCACCCAGGACACTTGCTGCACCATTTAGAATAAACTGCCAAACAAGAGACCAGATGCAGGAGCTCCCTATGTCAGATGTGAGACTCAGGAGCAGCAGTTTGATCGTACCCCATTAGACAGCCGCTCTTCGATTAACCTTCTTCCGACAGCCTTACTCGACCGATTCGAGTTTGGTCCTCTTCTTAGGAGCATGACAGTCCTTCAGTTTGCTGATAGGTCGACTAAGAGGCCGAAAGGGGTTATTGAGAGACGTGGTCGTTACCATTCAGGGCCTGAAATTCCCCGTGGACTTTGTTGTATTGGACATGGAGATCCCTGAGTCGGTAACCGATGCTCCCATCATACTTGGACGCCCATTCTTGGCCACAGCCAAGACGGTGTCCGATCATGATAGTGGGAAGGTATGTTTTCGCGTAGAGGGCGAAACCATACAAATAAAGACAATCGAGGAGACCAAAGCGAGAGAATTAGCGTGCACAGAGCAGTCCAGTGATATTGAGCAGATGACAGAGGCAGAGCTAGACATCCACCAGGAGTGCGATTTTGTGATGACAGATGATGAATCCATTTGGACAGATCCCGTAGCATAGACCCTCGCCTTGCCTACAGATTCACCATATTTACGACTTATGGCAGTTGAGAGCCTGGAGAGCACACCCCTGGATGAGGATACATTTGAGGCTGACAGTGTTGGGACGAGTGGTGATGATGATTTTCAGTCTTGTTCTTCTAATTCAGATCCCTCGGATTCAGACATTGATTGGGATGACTTCGATGAATATTTGCCGTTTCTGATTCCTTCTGAGCCGAGAGCTAGGACGGAGTGTGAGCCAGTACAGTTCATAGAAGATTCAGTAGGGTTCCCTTTGTCAGATTCTCATGCACAGCGAGAGTTCTCACATGCAGACCTGGTCACCTTCACACAGACATGTCAGAAGCCAGATCTGCCACCTCCCAGTTGTCCAGACTTAAAGCCCTTACCGCAGTCGCTGAAGTATAGATTCCTTGCGGGTGAGCCAGATATGCACCCAGTCATTATCTCAGCAGGTTTGACTGAAGAGAAAAAATCTCGTCTAATGGAGGTTCTTGAAAGAAACCGCAAGGCGATAGGATGGAGTATAGCTGATCTCCAGGGGATTAGTCCGGCTTTGTGCTCCCACCACATCTATCTTGAGGAGGACGCTAGGCCGTCGCGTGAGTTCCAGCGACGGCTGAACCTGAATCTTCGAGATGTGGTCATGAAAGAAATATCGAGGTGGTGGAGCACCGATTTTATCTACCCCATCTCCGACTCCAAGTGGGTTAGTCCATAACATGTGGTACCCAAGAAGACTGGTATCACTACAGTTGTGAGTGAGTCTGGAGAGGAGATCGCTACCCGAGTACCCACTTCTTGGAGGGTCTGTGTGGACTACAGATGATTGAATCAGGCCACCAAGAAGGATCATTTCCCACTGCCATTCATTGATCAGATTATCGAGAGGCTAGCTGGGAAGAGTCATTACTGTTTTCTTGACGGGTACTCCCCGGATATAATCAAGTGGCCATTGCGCCCGAAGACCAGGAGAAAACGACATTCACCTGTCCGTTTGGGACTTATGCTTTCAGACGGATGCCCTTTGGTCTATGTAACGCTCCCGCGACATTCCAAAGGTGCATGTTGTCCATTTTCTCGGACATGGTGGGTGACTGTTTAGAGGTCTTCATGGACGACTTCTCGGTCTATGGCGATGGGTTTGATGCTTGTCTCGACTGCCTAGACAGTGTGCTTCAGCGCTGCATTGAGGTCAACCTTGTCTTGTCTTGGGAGAAGAGTCACTTCATGGTGACTCAAGGGACGGTCCTTGGTCATATCATCTCCAATAGGGGCATATAGGTCGATCCAGCCAAGGTGGATATCATTAGAAAACTCAATCCACCGTCCAATCTGTGTCAATTACGGTCTTTTCTGGGGCATGTCGGTTTCTACTGACGATTCATTCAGGACTTAAATCGTATTGCCCGACCGCTTACTGATTTGCTGATGAAAGACACCGAGTTCATTGTAGATGATAAGTGTCTTGAGTCTTTTGAGACTCTCAAGAGTATGGTTGTCACGACTCCTGTCCTTCAGCCACCCGATTGATCTCTCCCATTCGAGATCATGACGGATGCTTCTGATTTTGCTGTTGGGGTTGTGCTTGGACAGAGGAGGGATGGATTGCCGTTTGCCATTCACTACGCCAGCCGGACTTTGGATGCCGCTCAGCGGAATTATACTGTGACAGAGAAAGAGATGCTAGCCGTAGTCTTTGCTTTGGATAAGTATAGATCGTATATTCTCGGATCTAGAGTGACTATCTACACAGATCACACCGCCATCCGGTACTTAATGGCCAAGAAGGATGCCAAAGCACGCCTTACCAGATGGATCCTTCTGCTCCAGGAGTTTGATATTGAGATTAAGGATAAGCCTGGAGTTAAGAATGTGGTGGTGGATCACCTCTCCCGCTTAGAAAACCTTGAGGAATCTGAGCCCAGCGCACCTATTACAGAGACGTTTCCAGATGAGGCGATCTTGGCTATTGCCTCACTCCCATGGTACGCCGACATTGTGAACTATCTTATTGCCAAGACGGTCCCACAAGGTTGGCCCAGGCAGAAACTCGGGACCTTTCTGACGAAGGCCAAGTTTTACCATTGGGAAGATCCCGTCCTTTATCATGAAGGAGGGGATAGTATCTGGAGGAGGTGCATTCCTCAAGAAGAGCAGCATAGCGTCCTCACATACTGCCACAAGCTTGAGGCAGGAGGACATCATTCTGGGAGACGGACAGCACAAAAGGTGCTTCAATCCGGCCTTTGGTGGCCTACTCTCTTCAAGGATTCAGATGAGTTCGTGAAGAGATGTACTGACTGTCAGAAGATGGGTACTTGCGGATAGAGAGACATGATGCCCATGCAACCCATTCACTTTTGTGAGGTTTTTGATGCATGGGGTATTGATTTCATGGGCCCATTTCCTAAGAGTCAGGGGTTTGAGCACATTTTGCTCACTGTAGATTATGTCAACCGATGGGTTGAGGCCATCCCCGTCCGAGCCACAGATGCTAAAACTGTGTGTAAATTTTTGAGGAAAAATATCATTTCACGGTTCGGGGTACCTAAAGTCTTGATTTCAGACGGGGGGTCTCATTTCATCAATGACAAGGTTAGGGCCCTTGCAGACGAGTTCGACATTGACCATCGTGTTGCCATGCAGTATCACCCTCAGACTAATGGTCTTGCTGAAGTATCGAATAGGGAGATCAAAACTATCCTACAGAAGGTTGTCCGTCCAGACCGAAAGGATTGGTCACAGCTTTTGGACTCGGTCTTGTGGGCCTATCGGACCTCCTTCAAGAATCCATTAGGGACATCTCCCTTTCGTCTCGTCAATGGCAAGCCGTGCCATCTACCTGTGAAAATCAAGCATAAGTCACTTTGGGCAGTTACTGAGTTATTATTGGATCCCGAGAGTATAGGAGAACAGAGGAGAGCAGAGTTGGCAACCCTGGAGGAACTGAGAGACACAACCTTTTCTAGCAGCCTACAGTACAAGGAAAAAGTAAAGACATGGCACGATTCCCATATCAGCCATAAACAGTTTGAGCCAGATCAGCGAGTATGGTTGTTTGATTCCAGGCTGAAACTATTTCCAGGGAAATTACAGAGCAAGTGGAAAGGTCCATATGTGGTTAGGAAGGTACATGACAATGGTAGCATTGATATATCCGAGCCGTCATCTTCCTCTACCTTCCGTGTTAACGGTCAACGCCTGAAGCTATATCTAGACCATGATCCGTCGATCGTTGACGTTGCCCCCATTCTTCTGGTATGAGATGTGTTCTTTGACTCATATCATTTGCATCTCATACATGGTGATCACTTCCATCTTCCGCTGTATAAATCCATCTGTCCATATCACTCTTTCATTTGTTTATATCTTTTCTTCTTTTCTTCTTTTCTTATTTTCTTCTTTTCTTCTTTTCCTTTTCTATCTTTTTTTGTACCAAAAAGGTACCGCCCCTTTATTGTCAGTTTCTACACTTAGGACGTACTTTGTCCTAAGTATAGGGGGGTGTACACCCCGAGTTTTCTATTCTTTTTGATCTCCTCCATTGTCTCCTCTTCTTGTCTATACTTAGGGATATCTTACCCTAAGTATAGGGGGATACAATCTGAGTACGATCTATTCATTCCCACCCTTGACCCTCCCTGCTTTGTGTACAGTCTGTTATACTTAGGATTATTTGATCCTAAGTATAGGGGGGACAGTCAACTTCTCATTGATTCATTTATTCATTCTTTGGACTTGCCTATACTTAGTACGAGTTATATATTCTCTTTTCTCTCCGATCTATGAGGACATAGCTCAAGCCGAGTATAGGAGGGTCGTATATACTGTGTATATACTTTAGCCATAACTCGTACTTTCGTATTTTCCTAATAAATATGGCTAATAATTCTTTAAAATTCATTAAAAACCGTAAGAAAAAATGCTTTATTCCTCAAATTCTTTTTATTTACTGAATCAGGTGAAAATGTTTTTTGCAAAATGTTTGAAAAATAGTTTGAAAATCTTTGTGAAAATCTTTTGAAAACTATTTTGAAAACGTTTTGTTACATGTTTTCAACCTTTGTAAAAATATTTTGTTTTGAAAATTCATTTTCTTTGTGTGAAATAAAATGCTTGAAAAATGAATTGCAAATGGTTTGAAAAATGGTTGCAAAAATATTTTGAAAAATCTATATATACTGTTTGGAAAACCTTTGCAAAATGATTTTCAAATGTGTGTACATGTTTATAAAATGTTTGTAGAAATTATTTTGGACTATATTTTTCAAAAATATTTTAAAAACCTATGTCAAATAAGTTTGATGAATATATATACATCACACCAAAATCCACTATATATATACTTATAAAATTGATCACTTGCCCTGTAAATTCTTAAAATCCACGTCTTGTAAATATAAGAAGCATCCCCGTGTAAATATTTTAACCTTGCTTTTAGCCAAAATCTTTTTGTTTTCAAAAATACCAAAAACATTTGCAAAGCTAAAATCCAAAAACATTCGAAAAATCTTTTTGAAAAATACAAAAAAATGCATGTGCATCATCATCTTTTCAAAAACCCATAAAAAGTTCAAAATCCTTGAAAATTGCATCACAAAAATATTTTCTGCATTCTGCATATCATTTGCATAGCATTATCATTTTTCGGATTGAGTTTGATAGTTGAACAAGTCTAAGTGAAATCCGGAGATTGGAGCTTGATTGGACCTTAAAATCTACCTAATAACAGGAACCTTATATGAACTGGGTTTGAGGTACTTCATGTCTAGTTGACTTAATTTTTTGAGGATAATGAGACTTGGTTCAATGGATTCTTAACTACCTAAGTAGAGTATTTCGAAGCACACACACGACTCTTGTTGATAATGACCTAACTTGGACACCTGCACCTTTCACATGGCTCAACTCAGTTGGAGTGGTGAGGGGATTGGATTTGCCGGTATGAGACGCACACAAGTGGAAACACTTGTCCTCCTCTAGGGAGGGAAGTGCACCCCAACCCGTCCAGTGATGAAGAAGTCTAAAGACAAGAGAGTGTGAGTTGCAATAAAGCTTCAAAAGAGGGATAGTCTACTGGCTCAAGAGGAAAAACTCCTTATGTAAATGATGCTGTGAATAGTATCAAAAAAATGGTCAGGCCTGCACAAAAATAAAATGCCTGCAAAGTATGTACATATGTTGTAAAGTCAATAAGCAAACTTGAGTTCCAAAGTCAAATATGTGAGCCTGCAGCTGGATGACTTGACTACACTGGTCTTGCATCCTAGGATAGGTAGCTACACTGGCTACCGTCCATTCTTCTCTTCACCCTCTCCTCTTGAGCTGGTTGCCACTTGAACTTAGAAGGGAATACCCCGCTCCTCGAGGATGGAGTTATTGGATGGGGGAATCATTGGGCTGTTGTACTGGAGAAGTCAGTTTCTTTGTCATTTCAGTTGGGGAGAGCCACAATCACTTACACTGTATGAGTCAGATTCATAGTCGTAAGGGTTTGCATATGAGTTGAGATATTTCTGACCTGGCTATTGAGGAGACTTGAACAGAGTTTTGGGATTCTCGAGGACTGTTGGATTTCAAATCTGGTTCTCCTTAAGTTCCGCCTGCACTAAAATTCCAAAGGTCCGACCTAAGCTCCAAACTTTGATTTTGTGAAGACAAGTTTGATAATTAAACTAAATCCACTTTCTTCTTTTTCTTTTCTTTGTTTCTCTTTTCTGCACTTATTGCATAAGTGTTTGCTAGGGATTAGCAAAGGTAAAGTATAGGGGGATGATGAATCCACATTTCATCATCTTTATTCTATCATTTTGGCCTCGAAAACCCTAGTAAATGCGTGTAGATATCATTAAATCCAGCATCTTAGCATTCATGCATGTGCATGTAAATAGTATATAAAATACTGTAATTAAAGCCAAAATTATAGAATAAATAAAATAAAGGAAAAAGAATAAAATATTGTAAATATTTTATGACCCAAAATCCTGAGACCTTGGCATCTCGATGAATAGGTCGACTAGGAATAAAGTAGGGGGAGATAAGAGGGCCAGAAAACGACAAAAATACCTTTTGTTTTACCCATTCTTTATTCATTTTGGGACCTATTTTTGGTTCCACTTTTTATACCTCAAATAAAGAAACTTTGTACAAAAATTGTATATAATTAAATAAACAAAAATACAAAATTGATTTCACTCAAAAGTAATGTACAGATAAAAAGTTATGGTCTAAATAAAAATCCAGAATCCCAACTTCCCAGACCTGTATCTCCCAAATGAAAACTCCAAATGCATCAAACTCACCTTTAATTGTATATAGTTTAAAATAAGCTAATTTATGGCGGTGGTTTCACATTTGGCAGAGCTATGGTTTGATAGTTGAGTTTTGGACCCTTGTTGTATACCTATACATATTAAAATATTCAATTTATTATTTATTCTTTATTTTTATATTTTTATAATTTTGTAAATATTATTTATAATAAATATGTGTATTAAAATGGGAATAAAAATACAAAAGAAACAAAAAATAAAATAATTGTATATTATGCATAGGTATAATACCTATACATAGACCTATAATATTCATACTTATATTTTATTAAATGTACAAAATACATCAGAAAAATAAAATAAAAATATTTTCAAGTGTATAAAATATTTTATTAATTTATAAAAAAATAAATAGAAATAAATAAATTAAAATCACAAAATAAAAATAAATTAATAAAAAATATAGGTAATATACCTATAAAGGGTATAAAAGGGAACTTGTAAATTAATACCTCATAAAAATAAATAAAAATCACTATAAAATAATTTATAAAATAATAAACATTTTTTATTTAATAACCTAAAATTAAATAAATCATTTACTAATTTAATTTGATTTTATAAAACATTTTCCCAGGGTTTTTCCTGGTTGGTCCACGTGGACCAACCAGGAGGGTCCAAGGGTTGACCGGCGAGTCAACCCTCTGACCCGCCCCCTGTTCCTGTCAGAGACCTTGGTTTTTGGTCATCTTCGTCGATTTGTCGAGGCTCTGTCTTGCACGATTTCATGACAAATCCTTCACGACTTTTTCTCCCCTTCGATCAAGGATTCACGCCCTTGTGTTTTTTGGGGGAGAGGGCCGTCGATTCGCCCGATCTCCCTTGGTCTTTGGAGCGTCATAGTCACATAGTAAAACCCCATATATGCAACCCCCGACCTTCGATTCGAATTTTGAATGCCTCTTTCCATAGGATTAGCTCCCTTTTCGTGCCCAATAGCAAGGAGAAGGTGACAGCTCTCCTTTGCGACCTTCGGGTGGGTCGAGCGACGCCTGAGGCGCTTCCACCACCTCCCCCTTCGCCGGCGGTTGAGGTACCCTTCCCTCCGGTGATACATCGTCGAGGCATCCCCCTTTCCCTTATTTTTCTTTTTCTTTTTCTTTGCTTTAGCCTTAGGATCATTTCAAAGATCTTCCGCTTTCATCGATCAAATCATCCTCCACGTCAACCTCGCCGGAGCGCAACTCCGACCGACCACTGTACACCGCCATTCGCGCCGCCACCTTCACTCCGCGGGGTCCAGGCACTTTGCCCTGGACCCTCTCACCATTTCTTGCAGGTACTCACACTCGAACGATCACCTGGAGGCATTTTTGACCTCGCCGGAGGTACCTGGTCCCCCTCTTCTTCTCCGATGTCGCGGAGGAGCCCTGGTGCACGCCGTCTCTTTTTGGAGCCACCAGCATCTCGTGAAGGACCGCATGAGCACCAGGCACCATTTTGCAGCATGAAGGACGAACGGAGAAGGACGCACGAGGCCGGGGAAGGTCACCGTCGAGGCCCTTCTTTCCAGTTCGTCGTCGTCCCCTTCTCGCCGTTCGATCAAGGTTGCACCCCAGTTCCAATCCTAGCCGTTGGATCGCACCCTCCATCAGCCGTCGATCTCGCTTTGAAGATCTAATCAGGGCCGCACAACTGAACCGTCATCGGCTCTTGTGGACGCGACACGTGGCAAGTCAAGAGATATCCGCCATCCGATCCGCTTTGAAGGGGTATTTTGCGTAGCGACCCCTCCTTAGTTTTGTATTTATTAAATAGACTTCAAATTTTCATTTGCAGCTTTAGAATTTTGTACTATTTATAAGTAGGCCCCTGAACTTACCCTATTTGCGCTTAGGTCCTCTGCCACGTCATCTCGCGCGACCAGTTCACGTGAGGTGAAGGGCATTTTGCAAGGACCCCCCTTATGGTTTGCTTATTTCATTTCAGTCCAACAATCCTGATATTAAGTGTAATATTTTTGGGATATTTGCATGTCAGCCCCCGGGTGTTTTTGATATTACATCTAGGTCCTTCCCAGGCGCGTGCTCGTCACGCGCCCTAATGGGTATTTTGCAAGTGTACCCCTGCGGGTTTGGTTATTTGTATTTGGTCCATTAAATGCAATATTCAGTATCATATTTTGTGTGAAATTTGCACCTTGGCCCCTGGATGTTTGTTTATTTGCACTCATACCCCTGCTAGGCCTTGCATTTTTGCTTGTTTTCTCTATTTATTTCATGCATTTCTAAAACCACAAAAATTATCAAAAAATCAACTTAAGCTCCTGTTTACTTGCTCATTCACGGCATATTTTTGCATTGCATATTTATTGCATTTTAATATTTATTAAAAATCAAAAACATGCATTTTCAGTACTGTCTACATTAGAAAATCCATAAAAAATATCAAAAACCCCTTGAGAAATTCTAAAAAAATATATTTTGTGTGTTTTAGTGTCTTTTAATTACTGTCCAAAAATCAAAAAAATTCAAAACAAAAACCTTAAAAGTTAGAACACCCCAAAAAACTTCAAAAAAAACTAAAAAATCCTAGAAAAACCCTAAAAATATAAACTCAATTTCTGTTGTTCCTCTATTTTATTATTTTTTATTTAAAATTAATTTGGGAAAATTTTGTTACTGTTTGCTATTTTTCATTCCTATTTTAACTCCAGCCAGCCATTTTGTTCATTATTTTCTTGTATTTTGGCTTTTAAAAATACCAAAAATATTCTGAAAAATCCCCAAAATGACAAAAATAGTAGAAAATTATAAAAAGACCAAAAATGTTTTATTTCCTGATTTTTGAGCATTTTTCTCTATTTTTATAAATACCCTAATATCCCCTTTTCTTATATTGTTTATATATTCTATTTATAAAAATAAAAAAATATAAAATATAAAAAAAATATAAAATCAGAAAACTAAAAACAAAAATACAAAATTAAAATTTAAATAAAAAAATTAAAAATTAAAAACCCACAAAAACATTTGCATATTGTAGACACACATCACATCACATCTTTGCACTTTGCTTGATCTATCCTACCTTGCTCCATGTGTTCGACCTCTACATACTTAAACCTATACATCTTTTATGTAGTGTTAATAATAAATTTTAACTCCACTATTGCTTGTCATTGTTTGATTTGATTGTGGGTTAATTGTTGACTTTAGTTGGGATTTCTGCGTGGTCGACGCATCGACTGAGTTCCCGCCTTGTATGGAACTTAAGATCGCCGAATTCCCGTTAAATCACCGCCTCCTCGTGCGAGCTCTGGTTGACGTCGAGGCTTTTTGGAGCGACTAGCATGAAGAAGACCGCACCTGGGATCGTCCCGACCACTTTTGGAGCTCGAAGAGAGGCCAGAGGCTGAGATCGAGGACAGGGAAGGTCACTTTGCCGACGACTCTTCCTTGTTCTTCGTCCTTGGCTATCCGTCGTTGGATCAAGGCTGAAGCCCAGATCGTGCACTTGCATTGGATCAAGCCCTCCAGCAACTGTTGATCCTCGCCAAAGGATCTAATCTGGGCCATCGAAGTGGAATCGACATCGACCTTTGGATTGTCGACACGTGGCAAGTGAAGGGAGATCAACCGTCGGATCTGCTTAGCTTGGGTATTTTGCACTTTTGACCCAGCCCTTTTTGTGTTTAATATTTAGCACATAAACTTTCCTCTACAGTTTAATTATTTTGTAATATTTTCAAAAATACCCTTGGGGTTCTCATATTTGCACTTAGATCGCTGTCCACGTCACCTCACGTGACCTGCGCATGTGGGGGATGGGGTATTTTGCGTGGGTGTCCTTGTGATTTGTGTATTTATGTTAAGTTTAGGAAATATTTTATAACGTGTAATATTTTTGGCAAATTTACAACTTGGCCCTCAGGAATTTGTATAATTACAGAAAGGTCCCTACCAATCACGTGCCTTGCGCACGTGACTTTGGAACTTTTGCACTTTATCCCTTAGGTTTTTGACATTTATTATTTAGTTCACGAAGTTTTTATTGCAGTATATATTTTGTGAAAAAACGCATCTGTGCCCCTGGACTTCTTAATATTTACCGATATACCCCTATCAGGCTGAATTTTCTTTTTATTTCTTTTATTTATTTCAAGCATCTATAAAATCTTAAAAATTCCCCAAAATTTGTCACCGCTTCCTGTTTTGTTTCTCTTTGACACCATATTTTATTTTACATTTTTATTGCATTTTAATATATATAAAAATTCAAAAAAATGCATTTTCTTCACTATTTGCATTAGAAAATACATAAAAATTATAAAAAACCCTTTGAAAATTTAAAAAAAAATCATATTTATTTTTGTGTGTTTTAACTTCAGTCCAAAAAAATCATAAAAAAATACAAAAGAAAACTCCTAAAAATAGCAAAACCTCAAAAAATTTTCATAAAAATATTAAAAATTCCTAAAAATTCTAAAAATCTAATTTCTGTTCCTTATTTTTCTTTGTTTTATTCCCTTTATTCTAAAATTAATTTAGAGGATTTTGACTTCTGTTTGATATTTTATTTCTCCATTTTAGTTTCAGCCTTGTATTTTGTTCACTGTTTTCAATATTTTTGAATTTAAAAATACCAAAAAAGTTAGGAAAAATCTAGAAAAAATATAAAAACATCAGAAAAATATAAAAATCCTAAAAATATTCTATTTTCTGAATTTTGCTTATTTTCACCAATTTATATATATATATATATTATATCCATTTTTTCTTATATTGTAAATACACTTTATTATTTAAAAGAAAATATAAAAAATATAAAATATAAAAAGAAAATACAAATCAGAAAATCAAAAGTAAAATATAAAAATTAAAAATGAAATAAAAAAAATATAAAATTAAAAACCCACAAAAAATAGCATTAGAAGACAAATACATCACACTCACTCTTGTGCATTGATTTCACCCGATCTGTCCTACTTGCCCCTGTGTTCGACCTCTACATACTTGCTTCTATTCACATATTTTATGTAGAGTTATAATAAATTTTAACTCCACACTTTGATTGCTTGATATTATTTGTGGGTTAATTGTTGACTGAAGTCCGGATTTTTTGCAAGTCGCCACAACGACTTTGTCTCCACCTTGTATGAGACGTATTTAGATCCGTGGAGAAACCGTTTCATCAAATGGCATCGTTGCTGGGGAGCAATAGCGTATAGATCGGATTTCTTTGAGATTGATTGTGAGATTATTTGTCCATATTTCGGTTTCATTTATTTCATTTATTTTTGATATATACTGTTTGAGCTGTCTAACCCCTTCTCTTTGTAACTTTGTGCGAGGTACCGCAGATCGAGGGAGGTGCTCGACTCTAGGCACCTACGCACCCACGTGAAGCCGGCTTCGGCTTGCCACTCTTGCACTAAGGAAGACTTAGAGAGATTTTGCAGACTTAGCTCTAGTTTTTATTTGCTGTAATTATTCTTGTAGTTTGAAGTGAGAGACTGACTCATTAACTTGTAATAATTTGGACTTCCAGGACACTTCGACACTTCACGAGGTCCATTGCTCAAGGGATTGTTCCCTTGGGGGCCTCGTCAGTTTTTGTGGTTTTTCTCGCCGGTTTTGTTTTATTCAACTTTTCTTTTATTTTGATTCACGCGAATTTAGCCCCTAGATTTAGGAATTTTAGTTGATTGTGACGTAAATAGCTAAGGCTCCGCACTTAATATCTTGCCTGCACCTATAGACCGTAATTGGACTTAGCTAAAATTCATTTAAAAAAGCTATTTGACTTGGATTAGAGACCACGTGCCTAGAGAGGTCGTATACAACACTGGCAGGATCCACTATGGTGGACACCGATCGACCTCCTAGACCGGACTCTAGTTTCTCTTCCTAATTGATAGCTACGTGTGCTTCACGATTAATAGAAATTGCTCATCTAGGGATGGTTTCCTTGTGCATCATATAGGTAGTTTATTTTCCTATCTTTAAATTCATGCGCGGATCACCCTGCATGTAGAGTGCTGGAGCAAGGTACGCATTTCTAACTCTGCATGCATCATTGTGTCTGATCACGCATCGGCTTTTCCGACTTCCTCCCCCGTTTTATTGGACTCAAAATAACCAAGGAAATCGGAAAATTCGTTAGGCGTTGCTTTTATTCAAAAAAATACTAAAAAAAGAGATAACCACATAAAATTGGGACTGCTAATGCAAACTTGACCTTAAAACTCACCTCACTCAAAATTTTATCTTGTGGAGAATAACCCCCTCCTTGGTTGATTTATCTGCAGCGAGAGAGTGACCCGTACACTGGGATAGAGCCATAGATGAACTCCTCTCAGACTACTGCTCTAGGGTTAGTCGTTCTCCAGTGAGGATCTCTTCCGGTAATCGGTAAAGCAGACCGTGACTTCCTTTGCAGAATGAATTGATCGGGTAGCTGGTAAACGGTCCGCAATTCATACTGGCTGGAAAAGATCTAGCCTTAGATCGGGACAGTCTCCTAGGAGCATCGAGTTCCTACCAGCTCGCTTAATCGCTCTGATAGATTGATTGATCACCTAAATAAAAATTTAAAAGATAATTGACCGAGCCTTTATGGTCATCCTTCTGGTGTTGTGTAGGTGAACCGGGGGTTTGTTTTCTCATCTTGTTTGCATTCCAGATCTGATCTGCCCTTTTCCTCCAAATCACGATGATGGGAAGGAGATCCCTTAGGCCACGTTTGGTGGCACCGCTATCGAGCACTCCTTCCTATTCATCTAGTTCGGCCTCGGGGAGTTTAGACCCACTCTCCGAGCCTGAGTTTACGTCCACCCTGTTCCCCCTCGACCATCCTTCTTCTTCAGTCAGTCCTGTGGTGTCAGATTTTAGTGCAACATAGAGTCCTGAACATTTGACGGCACTCGAGATGGGTACTTTTGCCTTCGCAGAGACCCGAGACATAGTTAGCAGTGAGGGACACCTAGATGAGCAGGGATCGATGCCGTATGTATATGATCATACTGCCATCAACAATTCCTTGTTAGCTTCCTTGGAGACATGCAGAGACAGATCAGAGACCAAGGAGCCTTCATGGGTGACATCATGAGAGAGCTGGCGCAGATGCGAGAGGACAAAGGAGAAAGACCCGTGGGCGGTGGAGAGATACCAGAAGCAGGAGGCGGAGCAGGAGAAGACCCTCACCAGGAGGGGCCACCATCGAGGACCATGAGACAGTTGCACAACCCTTACCTACCGATGGATCCAGCTTCCTCCCATTGTCGGGAACTTCGAGCTTCGCTCCCAGACCATCCAGTTGCTGCCCAAGTTTCATGGGCTGGCCACCGAGGAGCCTCATCTCCATCTGCAGGAGTTCGAGATGATTTGTAGCACTGTCCATGACAGACTGGTGGACGAGGACACTATAAAGATGATTGCCTTCCCGTTCTCATTAGCTGATAGAGCAACCTATTGGCTTAAGCAACTAGGAAGGTACGTCACATCTTGGGAGCAACTCCGGACTGAGTACTTGAACAAGTACTATCCACTCGACCGGACCAACGCAATGCGAGCTATGATCAGCAACTTCACTATGATCCCGAATGAGCACTTCCATGAGGCTTATGATCGATTTAGAGAGCTCATTGATTGGTGTCCACATCACGAGATATCAAAGCCTAACCTTGTTCAGAGTTTCTTTTGTGGGCTGACACCGGAGCTGTAGGGGCTTGTGAATGCCTCTTGTGGTGGGTCCTACTTTTCCAAGGGTGAAGATCAGGTTTGGGCCATCTATGAGGGGATGGCAGAGAACTTGACAGTAATGGCCCAAGCCTGGGTCTACACACAGCCGAAGATCCCATTACAGTAGTTTCTTATCAAAGAATTGCACGAATCGATGATGGTACCCACACTCCGTCAGCAGCGACAGCTCAGGCTAAATACGTCGCCACCGACATGGGGATCATTAGCGAGAAGCTGAACCGCATCGAGATCCTTGAGAAGAAGCAGAGCCAAGGTCTTGCACAGATGGACCAGTTGACGAAGACCATGAGTGACCTGAAGACTCAGATCCTATGCATTAAGGAGGCACAGATATCCACACAACAACCTCCTAGGTCACGTGTTGATTCCAGCAGTAGCTGCTCCACCCAGCCCTCTGCCACATACCGCCAGGTTCACTATATCCAGGCAGAGCCGGTCCAGCAGCTACAGCACTACCCACCGTAGCTACTATCTCAGGACACTTAGATGGTGGTCTATCAGCCAGATCAGCCACTGACAGTTCTTCTTCCACCACCCTTTGAGCAGGAGCCATTGATGGAAGTCAATGGGATATGGTACGACCGGTACCCACATTAGGCCGAGATTCGTCGCGATCATCCCGGATTCCGTTGGACCACCGGAGGCACCTCATCCCAACAACAGCCTTCCGCTTAGGGCATTCAGATCATCCTTATCACTCCACCAGCAGTACCAGCAGGGTCCTCGTCCCTCTTATCAGGGACAACAGTGGAGGCAGCGTCAACAGCCTCACCAGCCATACTCCTAGCCTCCCCCTCACTATTCACATCAACAACAACATCATTTCTAGCATGGGAACACTTCCAATTCTCCGGCACCTACCTTCGAGAACCCATCTCTCGACGACCTCGCCCGCTTGCTTTCCGAACAACAGGCATCCTTCCGGCGGGGAAATGGATGAGTTCTGGCAGGAGATAAGGGATATCATCAAGGGCAAGGATGCTATACCAGTACAGATCGAGCCTAATCCGAATATTTTGAAAAGGAAATCTGAGCAGGTACAATCTTTAGAGGATACCACTCCTAGTGACTCTTTGCATTACATGTCTTATTGTATGTTAATGCTGATTTCATGACGACTAGGAGCGGTAGGATGCTAGTCGGCGGCACCTTGTCTGAGCGACAACCACACGAGGAACCGGGAGCGCCAGACGAGGAGAGTAGCGGTGCTGATGCAGTTGATGATGTTGATGACGGTGGTGCTGATGCCACCAAGGATAGAGATCCAGTTGACGGTATTGAGGCCGTCGTAACTCCAGACGCAGGCGGTAGTGCTGATGCCACCATTTCACTTGATGCTGAGCCAGAGTGCGGTGTTGATGCTGCGAAAACAGATGTCGTGGATGGTACGGATGCCACCACTTCTATTCCTATTGTACTTCCATCTGTTGTGTTTCCACCTTTTGTATCTCAGGACTGTGGTAATAAGAAAAAGAACAAAAATATGAATAAAGGAAAGGTTTCTTTATCTACTCCGAGTCCATATGTGTTGCATGATGATCTTTGTATGGATTCCATTCCTTCACAGGCACAGGAATCTCTTCCTAACCCTCCATCTGAGGAGGCCCCTACCATCCCCTTCCCTTAAGCACTCCGCTTGGAGAAGAGGAATAAAAAAGAAATCCAAAAAAGACACATCATTTATAGTTCAACCAGCAGATGATTGACAAATTTCAGATTCAGCTGACTCTACAGGAGGCACTAGAGCACATCCCCCTCTTCCAAAAGAACTTGAGAGAGAAGACTACTGTACGCAGGAAGAGGAGGAATCACGGAGGAGAGATCCATGTGCTCACCCGTGCCACATGCTTTGCCATCCAGAACCAATTGCCAGCCAAGAAACCTGATGCAGGAGCTCCCTATGTCAGATGCAAGATTCAAGAGCAGCAGTTCGATCGTACTCTATTAGACAATGACTCTTCAATCAACCTCCTTCCGGCAGCCTTACTTGACCGATTCGAGTTTGGCCCTCTCCATCGGAGTAGGACAGTCCTTCTGTTTGCTGATAGGTTTATTAGGAGGCCGAAGGGGTTGTTGAGAGACATGGTCGTTACCATTCAGGGCCTGAAATTCCCCATAGACTTTGTTGTATTGGACATGGAGATCCCTGAGTCGGTGATAGATACCCCCGTCATACTTGGACGTCCATTCTTGACCACTGTCAAGGCGGTATCCGACCATGATAGTGGGAAGGTGTACTTTCACATAGAGGGCAAAAGTATACAGATAGAGACGATTGACGAGACCAGAGCACGTGATTCAGCATGCTTAGAGAAGTTCAATGACACAGAGCAGATGACAGAGGCAGAGCGAGACGTCCACTAGGAGTGTGACTTTGTGATGACTGATGATGAAGCAATTTGGGCAGATCCAGTAGCACAAGCCCTCGTCTTACCCACAAATTCAACGTACTTACAACTTATGGCAGTCGAGAGTTTGGAGAGAACACCCCTGACAGAGGACACATTAGAGGCAGACAGTTGCAGGCTGAGTGGTGAAGCAGAGTTTCATTCATGTTCTTCTGATTCAGATCCCTCAGATGAAGACATTGATTGGGATGACTTTGATGATTACTTGCCATGTTTGATTCCTTCTGAGCCGACAACTGATGGAGTGCGAGCCAGCACAGTTTACAGACATTCCAGTAGGGTTCCCTTCGTCAGATTTTCACATACAGCGAGAGTTCTCTCATGCAGATCTGGTAGCCTTCACTCAGACATATCAGAAGCCAGATTTGCCAGTTCCCAGTTGCCCTGAATTGAAGCCCTTGCCGCCGTTGCTGAAGTATTGATTCCTTGCGGGTGAGCCAGATATGCACCCAGTCATTATCTCACCAGATTTGACTGGAGAGCAAGAATCTCGTTTGATGGAGGTTCTTTAAAGAAACTGCAAGGAAATAGGATGGAGTATAACTGATCTCCAGGGGATTAGTCCGTCTCTGTGCTCCCACCATATCTACCTCGAAGAGGACCCAAGCCCTCGCGTGAGTTCCAGTGACGGCTGAACCCGAATCTTCGAGATGTGGTCATGAAGGAAATGTCAAAATGATGGAGCACTGATTTTATCTACCCCATCTCCGACTCTAAGAGGGTTGGTCCATTACATGTGGTACACAAGAAGACGGGTATCACTACAGTTGTGAGTGAGTCTGGAGAGGAGATAGCTACCCGGATACCCACTTCTTGGAGGGTCTGTGTGGACTACAGACGATTGAATCAGGCCACCAATAAGGATCATTTCCCACTACCATTCATTGATCAGATTATCGAGAGGCTAGCTGGGAAGAGTCACTATTGTTTTCTTGACGGGTACTCCGGCTATAACCAGGTGGCCATTGCGCCCGAAGACCAGGACAAAACGACATTCACCTGTCCATTTAGGACATATGCTTTCAGACGGATGCCTTTTGGTTTGTTTAACACCCCGGCGACATTCCAAAGGTGCATGTTGTCCATTTTTCGGACATGGTGGGTGACTGTTTAGAGGTCTTCATGGATGACTTCTCAGTCTTATGGCGATGGGTTCGATACTTGTCTTGACTGCCTAGACCGTGTGCTTCAGCGCTGCATAGAGGTCAATCTTGTCTTATATTGGGAGAAGAGTCACTTCATGGTAACTTAAGGGACGGTCCTTGGTCATATCATCTCCAACAGGGGCATGGAGGTTGATCCGACTAAGGTGGATATCATCAGAAAACTCAATCCACTGTCCAATCTACGTCAATTGGGGTCTTTTCTGGGGCATGTCGATTTCTACCAACAGTTCATTCAGGACTTCATTCGTGTTGCCCGACCGCTCATTGATTTGCTGACAAAAGACACCGAGTTCATTGTAGATGATGTGTCTTGCGTCATTCGAGACTCTCAAGAATCTAGTTGTTAAGGCTCCTGTCCTTCTACCACCCGATTGGTCTTTCCCATTTGAGATCATAACGTATGCTCTAATTTTGCCGTAGGGGCTGTGCTTGGATAGAGGAGGGATGGATTGCCGTATGCCATTCACTACGCTAGCCGGACTTTGGATGCCGCTCAACGGAATTACACTGTGACTGAGAAGGCGATGCTAGCTGTAGTCTTTGCTTTGGATAAGTACATATCATATATTCTGGGATCAAGAGTGACTATCTTTACAGATCACACCACCATCCGGTACCTCATGGCCAAGAAGGATGCCAAAGCTCGACTTACCAGATGGATCCTTCTGCTCCAGGAGTTTGATATTGAGATTAAGGATAAACCTGGAGTTAAGAATGTGGTGGCGGATCACCTCTCCCGATTAGAGAACCTTGAGGAATCTGAGCCCATTGCACCTATTACTGAGACATTCGCAGATGAGGCGATCCTTGCTATTGCCTCGTTTCCATGGTACGACGACATTGTGAACTATCTTATCGCCAAGACGGTTCCACAAGGTTGGCCCAGGCAGCAACTTAAGACCTTCCTTGCGAAGGCCAAGTCATACCATTGGGAGGATCCCATCCTTTATCACGAAGGAGGGGATAATGTCTGGATGAGGTGTATTCCTCAAGAAGAGCAGCATAACGTCCTCACCTACTGCCACAAGCTTGAGGCAGGGGGACATCATTCTGGGAGACGGATAATGCATAAGGTGCTCCAATCCGGCCTTTGGTGGCCTACTCTCTTCAAGGATTCTGACGAATTCGTGAAGAGATGTACTGATTGTCAGAAGATGGGTACTTGCGGATAGAGAGATATGATGCCCATACAGCCCATTCACTTTTGTGAGATTTTTGACGCATGGGGCATTGATTTCATGGTCCCATTTCCTATGAGTCAGGGATTTGAGTACATTCTGCTTGCTGTGGATTATGTAAGTTGTTGGGTCGAGGCCATCCCCGCCCGAACCGCAGATGCTAAGACTGTGTGTCGATTTTTGAGGAAAAATATCATTTCATGGTTCGGGGTACCTAGAGTTTTGATTTCAGATGGGGAGTCTCACTTTATCAACGATAAGGTAAGGTCCCTTGCAGATGAGTTCAGCATTGACCATCGTGTTGCCACTCCATATCACCCTCAGACTAATGGTCTTGTTGAAGTATCGAACAGGGAGATCAAGACTATTTTACCGAAGGTAGTCCGCCCAGGGAAAGGATTGGTCACATCTTTTGGACTCGGTCTTGTGGGCCTATCGGACTTCCTTCAAGACACCGTTAGGGACATCTCCCTTTCGTCTCGTCTATAGCAAGCCGTGCAACTTACCAGTGGAAATCAGGCACAAGTAACTATGGGCAATTACAGAGCTATTATTGGATCCCGAGAGTATAGGAGAACAGAGGATAGCAGAGTTGGCATCCCTGGAGGAACTGAGAGATACAACCTTTTTGAGTAGCCTACAGTACAAGGAAAAAGTGAAGATATGGCACGATTCTCACATCAGCCATATACAACTTGAGCTAGATCAATGTGTATGATTATTTAATTCTAGGCTGAAATTATTTCTAGGGAAATTACAGAGTAAATGGAAAGGTCCTTATATGGTTAGAAAGGTACATGACAATGGAAGTATTGATATATCCGAGTTGTCATCTTCCTCTACCTTTCGAGTTAACGGTCATCGTCTGAAGCTATATCTAGATCATGATCCGGCGACCGTTGACGCTGCCCCCATTCATCTGGTATGAGGTGTGCTCTTTGACTCATATCACTTGCACCTTATACATGATTATCACTTCCATTCTCCACTGTATAGATCCGTATGTCCATATCATTCATTCATCCATTCTTTATGTCTGCCACCCCGTCGTCATCTTATGATTTTACTATGCTTAGGATACGCCTTGTCCTAAGTATAGGGGGGGTGCACACACTGAGTTGTACTATTCTTTGACCCCCTCTTTTGTATCTTCTTCTTGTCTATACTCAGGGTATTTTACCGTAAGTAAAGGGGGAGACAGACTGAGCTGTGATCTGTTTATTCTCTTCTCTTATTTTCCTCTTTTCTTCTTTTCCTTTTCTATCTTCTTTATCTATTAAAAAGGTGACACCCCTTGTTGTCAGTCTTCTATACTTAGGACATACTTTGTCCTAAGTATAGGGGGTGTGCACCTCGAGTTTCTCTATTCTTTGATCCTCTCCATTGTCTCCTCTTCTTGTCTATACTTAGGGATATCTTACCCTAAGTATAGGGGGAGACAGTCTGAGTACGATCGGTTCATTACCACCCTCGACCCTCCCTGCTTTGTGTACAGTCTGCTATACTTAGGATTCTTTGATCCTAAGTATAGGGGGACAGTCGACTTCTCATTAATTCATTTATTCATTGTCTTACTCATTCATTTGTTAGACTTGTCTATACTCAGTACAAGTTACATCTTCTCTTTTCCCTCCGATCTATGAGGACATAGCTCAAGCTAAGTATAGGGGGGTCGTATATACTGTGTATATACTTTAGCCATAACTCGTACTTTCATATTTCGATTAATAATATGGTTATTTTTACCTACATTAAAAACCTTAATAAAAAGATGTCTATCATTCCTCAAAATCTTTTTGTATTTACTGATTAATAAAGCAGGTGAAAATATTTTTTGCAAAATGTTTGAAAAATAGTTTGAAAATCCTTGTGAAAAATCTTTTGAAAGCTATTTGGAAAATGTTTTGTTACATGTTTTCAACCTTTGTAAAAATTGTTTGGTTTGAAACTTTTATTTTCTTTGTGTAGAAAAAAATGTTTGAAAAACGATTTGCAAATGGTTTGGAAATGGTTGCAAAAATATTTGAAAAATCTATCTATACTGTTTGAAAAACCTTTGCAAAACGATTTTCAAATGTGTGTACATGTTTGTAAAAGTGTTTGCTAAAATTATTTTGGACTATAGTTTTCAAAATTATTTGTAAAATGATTTTCAAATAAATTTGAGGAATATATACATAATACCAAAATTCATTATATATACTTATAAAATTGAGCACTTACCCCTTGTAAATTTCTTAAAATCTACTTTCTTGCAAATATAAGATACATGCCCGTGTAAATAATTTTAACCTAGTTTTCATACAAAATCTTTTCTTTTCAAAATTCCAAAAACATTTGCAAAATTAAAAATACTAAAAACATTTGAAAAATCTTTTTGAAAAAAAAACACAGAAAAATTGCATATGCATCATCCTTTTCAAAAATCCATAAAAAGTTCAAAATCTTTGAAAATTGCATCACAAAAATATTTTAAGCATTTTCATAGCATTCACATTTTTCGGATTGGGTTTGATAGTTGAACAAGTTTAAGTAAAATCCAGAGATTGGAGCTTAATTGGACCTTAAAATCTACCTAATAACATGAACCTTATAGGAACTGGAATTGAGGTACTTCAGGTCTAGATGACTTAATTCTTTGAGGATCACAAGACTTGGTTCAATGGATTCTTGACTGCCTAAGTAGGGTATTTTGGAACACATGCACGACTCTTGTTGATAATGACCTAACTTGGACACCTGTACCTTTTACATGGCTCAACTTAGTTGGAGTGGTGAGGGATTGGATTTGCCGGTATGAGACGCATACAAGTGGAAATATTTGTCCTCCTCTAAGGAGAGAAGTGCACCCCAACCCGTCCAGGATGAGGAATTCTAAAGATAGGAGAGTGTGGGTTGCAATAAAGCTTCAAAAGAGGGATAGTCTACTGGTTCAAGAGGAAAAACTCCTTATGTAAATGCTGCTGCATATAGTATTTAAAAAAACTCCAAAAAAGTGGACAAGCCTGTACAAAAATAAAATGCATGCCGGAGTACGTACATATGTTGTATAGTCAATAAGCAAGCTTGAGCATCAAAGTCAAATCATGTGAGCCTGCAGCTGGATGACTTGACTACACTGGTCTTGCATCCTAGGATAGGTAGCTACACTGGCTACCGTCCATTCTTCTCTTCACCCCCTCCTCTTGAGCTGGTTGCCACTTGAACTTAGAAGGGAATACCCCGCTCCTCGAGGAAGGAGTTTTTGGATTGGGGAATCATTGGATTGTCATGTTGGAGAAGTCAATGTCTTTGTTATTTCAGTTGGGGAGAGCCACTATCACTTACACTGTACGAGTCAGATTCATAGTCGTAAGGGTTTGCGTATGAGTTGAAATATTTCTGACCTGGCTATTGAGGAGACTTGAGCAGAGTTTTGGGATTCTCGAAGGCTGTTGGATTTCAAATCCAATTCCCATTAAGGTCCGCCTACACTAAAATTCTGAAGGTCTGACTTAAGCTCCAAACTGAGATTTTGTGAAGACAAGTTTGATAATTAAACTTAATCCAAATTTCTTCTTTTTCTTTTCTTTGTTTTTTTCTGCACTTATTGCATAAGTGTTTGCTAGGGACTAGCAAAGGCAAGTATAGGGGGATGATGAATCCACATTTCATCATCTTTATTCTATCATTTTGGCCTCAAAAACCCTAGTAAATGCATGTAAATACCCTTAATTCCCGCATTTTAGCATTCATGCATGTGTATGTAAATACTGTATAAAATACAGTTTTTAAAGCCAAAATAAAAGAATAAAGAAAAGAAAAGAAAAAGAATAAAATATTGCAAATATTTTATGACCTGAAACTCCGAGACCTAGGCATCTAGATGAATAGATCGACAAGGAATAAAGTAGGGGGAGATAAGGGTCAGAAACTAATAAAAATTCCTTTTATTCATATCATTTTTTATTCATTTTGGGACCTATTTTTGGTTTCACTTTTTATACTTCAAATAAAGAAACTTTGTACATGAAAGTTGTAGATAATTAAATATAGAAAAATACAAAAGTAATTTCAGATAAAAAGAATGTACAGATAAAAAGTTATGATCTCAATAAGTTTCCAGAATTCCAACTTCCTAGACCTATATCTCTCAAATAAAACTCGAAACGTATCAAAATCACCTTTAATTGTATATAATTTTAAATAAGCTATTTAATGAAGGTGGTTTCATATTTTGCGGAGCTACGGTTTGAAAGTTAGGTTTTGGACCCCTATTGTATACTTGTATCGATTAAAATAATCATTTTATTTATTACTCATTATTTTTGTAATTTTATATTTTTTAATTTTGCAAATATTATTTATATATATGTACAATAAAATCAGAATAAAACACTAAATAAAACAGAAAAATAAAATACTTGTATAAAATACATAGGTATATCACCTATAAGTATACCTATATAATTAATACTTTTATTTATTTACGTGTACAAAACACATCAGAAAAGTAAAATAAAAATATATTTAAGTGTATAAAAATAATTTATAAATATATAAAATAATAAACAAAATTAATAAAATTAAATATACAAAATAAAAATAAAATATTAAAATATATAAATATGTATACCTATATAGGCAATAAAAGGCAACTTGTATTTTTATACCTCAAACAAAAAAATAAAAATCACAATAAATAATTTATAAAATAATAAACATTTTTTATTTAATAACAAAAAATTAATAAATTCACTTACTATTTTAAAATGAATTAACAAATCTTTTTCAGGGTTTTTCCTTGTTGGTCCATGTGGACCAACCAGGAGGGTCCGAGAGTTGACCGCGGGTCAACTCTTTGACTCGCCCCCTGTTCCTTTGCCAGAACATTGGTATTTGGTCAACTTTGCTGATTTGTCGAGGCGCAACCTTTCATCTTTTCTCCACACACCCTTGATGACTTTTGTTCCTCGTATATTGGTGATTCACGCCCTTATCTTTCCTTGGGCGTTGAATCGTTGCGTCGCTCCAGGCTCCTCGATCTTCTCTCCCACTTCGTCAACCCTTCATATACCACACCGACCTTCCTCCTCGATTTTGAACCCCTTTTGACCAATTTTCTCTCCGCCTATTGTGCTCCTGAGCGAGAGGGCGGTGACAGCTCCCTTTTCCAACCTTCAGGAGGATCGAGGAAGGGTCGAGGTCGTTCCGCCACCTCCGGCAAAGCTTGCTGTTGAGGTTCTCATCTCAGGTGAACTCCACCTTCGAGGTTTCTTCTTTTCCTTATTTTTCTTTGCATTTTCTGTTCGTCGTAGCCGTAGGAGTAGATTCCCACCTTTATCTTTGCATTTCATCCGCTCGATTGCCCAAACGACCCCCTCGTCGGAGCTAGCTCTGACCGAGTTCCCATTTCGCCACCCCACGCTTCCATCACGCCACCGCGGGGTCGAGGCATTTTTCCCTCGATCCTCTCACCCTTTTTGCAGGTCCAGGGACATCAAGAAGAGCCCGGGGCTCATTTTGCGCCTCGCCGGAGATGCCTGGGCACCCCCAGCTCCGCCGCCTCCTCGCGCGAGCTCCGGTTGACATCGAGGTTTTTGGAGCGACCAACACGAAGAAGACCACACCTGGGATTGTCCCGGCCACTTTTGGATCTCGAAGAGAGGCCGGAGGTCGAGATCGAGGGCGGGGAAGGTCACTTTGCCGACGACTCTTCCCTGCTCTTCGTCCTAGGCTATCCGTAGTTGGATCAAGGCCGAAGCCCAGATCGTATACCAGCCGTTGGATCAAGCCCTCCAGCAACCGTTGATCCTCGCCGAAGGATCTAATCTGGGCCATCGAAGTCGAATCGACATCGATCGTTGGATTGTCGACACGTGGCAAGTGAAGGGAGATCAACCGTCGGATCCGCTTAGCCTGGATATTGTGCACTTTTGACCCAAGCCCTTTTTGTATTTAATATTAGCACATAAACTTTCATCTGCAGTTTAATTATTTTGTATTTTTTGCAAAAACACCCTTGGGGTTCTCATATTTGCACTTACGTCCCTGTCCACGTCACCTCACGTGACCTGCACACGTGGGGGACGGGGTATTTTGCACGGATGTCCTTGTGATTTGTGTATTTCTGTTAAGTCCAGGAAATATTTTATAATGTATAATATTTTTGGCAAATTTGCAACTTGTCCCTTAGGAATTTATATAATTATAGAAAGGTCCCTGACTCCCTGCTAGTCACGTGCCTTGCGTACGTGACTTTGGAGCTTTGCACTTTATCCCCTGGGTTTTTGGCATTTATTATTCAGTCCACGAAGTTTTTATTGCAGTATATATTTTGTGGAAAAATTACATTTGTGCCCCTGGACTTCTGGATATTTACCGATATACCCCTACCAGGCTGAATTTTCTTTTTGTTTCTTTTATTTATTTCAAGCATTTATAAAATCCAAAAAAATCCCCAAATATTATCATAGCTTCTTGTTTTGTTTCTATTTGACGTTATATTTTTATTTTGCATTTTTATTGCATTTTAATATTTATAAAAATTCAAAAACATGCATTTTCTTCACTGTTTGCAATAAAAAACATAAAAATTATAAAAATCCTTTGAAAAATTTCAAAAAAAAATCATATTTTGTTTGTTTCTGTGTGTTTTAACTTCAATCCAAAAAAATCATTAAAAAATACAAAAGAAAACTCTTAAAAATAACAAAAACCTCCAAAACCTTCATAAAACTATTAAAAATTTCTAGAAATTCCTAAAAATCTAATTTCTATTCCTTAGTTTTCTCTATTTTATTCCCTTTATTATAAAATTAATTTCGAGGATTTTGACTTCTGTTTGATATTTTTTTCCATTTTAGTTTCAGTCTTTTATTTTGTTCACTGTTTTCAGTATTTTTGAATTAAAAAATACCAAAAAAATTAGAAAAAAAACTAGACAAACATAAAAACATCAGAAAAATATAAAATGCCTAAAAATATTCTATTTCCTGAATTTTCTTATTTTCACCTATATATATTATATGCCTATTTTCTTATATTGTACATTCACTTTATTATTTAAAAGAAAATATAAAAAAATAAAATATACAAAGAAAATACAAAATCAGAAAATCAAAAATCAAATATAAAATACAAAAATTATAAATGAAATAAAAAATGTAAAATTAAAAACCCACAAAAAATAGCATTAGTAGACAAATACATCACACTCACTCTTGTGCATTGATTTCACCCGATCCGTCCTGCTTGTTCCCTGTGTTCGACCTCTACATACTTGCTTCTATACACATCTTTTATGTAGAGTTATAATAAATTTTAACTCCACACTTTGATTGCTTGATACTATTTGTGGATTAATACTGAAGTCCAGATTTTTTACGGATCGCCACAGCGACTTTGTCTCCGCCTTGTGTGAGACGTATTTAGACCCATGGAGAAACCGCTTCATCACATCCCCATATACGTAAATGCTTTAGGCTGGGTCTTTTACTAGTCCAAAGCTCATATAGTATTTTTGCAACTGCTTTTCTTGGTACTCTATTAACAATGTAAGCCGCTGTTTTTAATGCTTCTCCCCAGAGGGACTCTGGTAAGGCAGAATGACTAATCATACTCCTCACCATATCCTTAAGAGTCCTGTTACGTCTCTCAGCCACACCGTTCATGCTAGGTGAACCTGGCATTGTATACTGAGGGACAATTACACTTTCTTTTAGGAATAAAGCAAAATCACATGGACGTTGTTCACCTGAACCATCATATATGCCATAGTATTCACCACCACGATCATATCTGATGCACTTTATGCTTTTGTTGAGTTGGAGATCAACTTCGACCTTGAATGATTTGAACATGTCCGGAGCTTGTGACTTTTCATGAATGAGATATAGGTAACCGTATCTTTAATAGTCATCTATGACTGATACATAATACTGTTGACCATTCTAGGATGATGTAGGGAATGGACCACATATATCCGTATGTATCAATTCTAAGACACTAGGAGCTCTATCTGTACCTGATCTCCTAGATTTGGTTTGTTTTCCCTTAATGCAATTGACACATACATTTAAATCTGTAAAATCTAACGAATCTATGATGTTATCAAATACAAGTCGTTCAATTCTTGATTTGGACATGTGACCTAAACGTGCGTGCCAAATTGATGCTGAAACTTCTGAGGTATTTTTTCGCTTAGTGCCTCTTGATTCAATAATCATAGATTCATTATACGAGGCAATTGTATCAACCAAATAAAGCTTATCACTAGAAATTAAAGTTCGTGTACCAATCATAATAGAGTTGAAAGAAAGATCAAAATTTCCAACTCCAAAATTTAGAAAATAGCCTAAATTGTCCGATGCAGAAACATAAATTAAATCCCATCTAAAAGATGGAACAACAAAAGTATTCTTAACTCTAGATAGTGACCAGTTCTTAGTAAAAGCTTAAAAACTCCAACTGCCTCGACTTCTGTCTTCTTTCCGTCGCCTACGTAGATGTATCTTTCAACATTAGTTGGTCTTCGGCAGTTCAGGTAGCCTTGCATAGAAATACTTATGTGAGTAGAGGCACTAGAATCTAACCACCAAGTGTTTCTTAGAACTGAAGCTAAATTAACTTCAGAACCAACCAAAGTATGAATTGTACCTTTTTTTACACGCCATGCATGATATTTGGCACAATTTTTCTTGACGTGTCTAGTTTTCTTGCAAAAAAGCAACTAATTGCATCCTTATTCTTCTTCACTGTACCTATCACAACAACATTAGTCCTTTCTTTTCTTTTCTTGCCCTTATCCTTAGAGGCCATAGCCAAATGAGCACTCTCTAGCTTATCCTGCTTCAATCTGTCTTCCTCTTGAGCACAGTACGAAATGAGCTCCTTAAGAGTCTACTTCTCCTTTTGGCAGTTATAACTGACCCTAAACTTGTTATACTGTGATGGAAGAGATAACATAACCAAATGAACTAACAAATCATCAGATATTGTTAGTTCTAATTCCTGCAGCTTTGAAGCAATATGAGCCATTTCAAGAACGTATTTCCTCATGTTTCCATTGTCGGTGTACTTCATGGAAATCAAGCATTGTAAATAAGTGCTTGTTTCCGCCTTATCATTTTTCACAAAACGCTCTTCAATTTTAGCAAGGTATTCTTTAGCCGTAGTTATCTTTTCTTCAGCAATCCCTTTAAGGGTTTCCGGAATGCCGTGCTTTATGATCATGAGACATATGCGATTAGAGCATTCCCACCTCTCATAGTGTTTCTTTTCATCAGAAGAACTATTTTCCATAAGAGGAGCGGGAGTCACCATCCGAAGTGCAAGGTCTAGATCCATGTAACCAAGCAATATCATAATGCTCTCTTTCCATGCCTTGAAATTTGTGCCCTGAAACACGAGAATGGAGTTCAAAGTGGCATAGATAATAGGTGCGGAAGTGGAAGCTATAAAATAAAGAACAAAAGAAAAGAATTAATTTATTGTTCATAAATGTGAATATACATACACAATCATAAGAAAAATAAGATACCAAGTACATCACTAACTATTAAGTCTTCGGATAATAATGTTAGTTGTAAGTGATACTCTTGTTGTGGTGATAACTGCATAAATCCTGTCAAGTAATGAGACCATCTTTATGTGTCTTATTACTCACATGGAACTTTATAATTATTGTTCAATTATCATCACAAGTATGCGATACACTTAAATAAATATTATCCCTCCTTTGGAAAGGATAATATTTATAATGCATACAAAATCCGTCCAAATATCTTCAATAATATAATTTTGACGATAGAGGTCACTTTGGTGGCTTATTCGCTTCAATTATATTATTAGTGATATTGTAATTCTGTCATATGGCTGCCAATTTTTTTTGGATATTCCAACCAAAAATCTATGTAGAAAGTAGAAGCTAATGTCATAATTCAAGTAATACAATAGCAATCCGATGTCATTTAATTTCAATGTACAGTCCAATGACATGATGCAAAAATGCGACAATAATTTATTCCGTGAATGGCGATAGAAATTAATGTCGTGAATGAAAAAAATGCCGCTAATGAAAAAGTTGATATGTTATTATATCTATGTTCCCCTTTTTATATTCAGGAAATTAATATCATCTTTAATGATTTCCATAAATGGAAAGTGTCTAAGAAGACAACGTCAATAGCAAAAAAAATGCATGATTTTAAAACAAGAGTAAATATAATGGAATAAATTGCATAAATGGAATGACAAGTGATCAATGCAACGTTGAGATCACAAAGAATGGATTTTAGTAAATTTCTATAAAAGGAATTTAGAAAACCTACAAACAAAGCAAATGAATCAATATTATAAATTGAGATCAATAATATACTTGTGCAATGCAAACAACAGAAAGCCATCTAGACAGTTCAATTGTTATTGCCATTTAAAAAAATGACTTGATACAAATTAAACAGCATCCGGTTTAGATTGAGACAGAGAAATCAATTGATTAATTTATGGGATGCATATCCTTATACGTGAACTCTATATGTAAATGGACGATGCCCAAAAAAGTTTTTTTTAAATAAGTAAGCAACAACAAAAAACCTAGGAAAATTTGTTATTTCCGTGATTGGAAATTCATGCCAAAAGATTCAATCTCCTACTTTGAATTCAAGTTAAATAATAAAGGCATGAAAAAAAACACACGATCCAGCAAATCAAAATATACATAATTAATACAAGGGATTATGTTTACTGTGAGAATTGTTCGAATCGGAAGACAAGATCCATTCATGGCACAATTACAACAAATAATAAAGGCATGGAAAAAACACACGATCCAACAAATCAAGTCAAAGGATTCAATCTCCCACTAATTATATTTACCGTGAGATTCGTTCGAATCGGAATATACATAATATAAGGGATCAATCTCCATTTACATGCTAACAAATCAATATCAAAAGTATATACTGGTATTAAGCATGAGTAATACATAGATCCAGCAAATCCCACATAAAAACATGCAAATACCACAACAAGAGATACAACAGGAAACATGAAATCATAGATAATATCATCCGGTATCAACATTTTCACAACATCAACGATATGATAATTACAATAATCCGAAAGTGGTTATTTCAAATCCATATCACGAGTGTGAAAAAAATATTATAAAACGTTTATATAAAATCCTATAAATCAGAATCGAGATGTCTCTGATACCACTTGATAGAACTAAAAATCGATCCGAGTTCAAGGGTAACGGAATACCTGGTGTCATTGCTTTGATGTTTGATGTTGATGTAGATCAACCCACGAAGGAGCCATGGATCTTCCTCTCGAACGTATGCCTCTCTGCCTCTCTCTTGTCGATGGAAAATAATAGAGAAAAGAACATCCTTTGATTGGAGACCCTAGGCCTTATTTTATTTGGCAATACAATCAAAACAGTTGCCAATTCGCCTTCCTTTTGTCTCCATCATAAAGAGATTTTATTCTCTAATTAACGACAATCAAAGGTGTACTAATGGTAATTTTAGTGTCCAATTTGAGATTTTTAAATCCCAACACCCATGTCTTTACAGAGGATAAAATCTTCGTTTGAGATTTATCGAAGAAAGTGTACGAATGTTTTGTGAGGTTGTGCTACCCGCTATTTCAAGTAGCGTAGATAACAAAAGTAAGATTCACAGAGAAAGCAAAGGTAAAAATTCGAGAACATTGCAGGACATGATTTTCACTTGCTTGGGTTTATACGTTAAAATTGATGTATGATTTGTAGTTTGTATTTTTATATATAAATATCTTTTGGTTCATTAAATTTTAATTTGCAATCATTATTGGAATATTGTATATTAAACAATTCAATCTCCCCCTCTTACATCGAATTCACAGCCCCTATTGTTCATCGACCACAATGTCAAGAGATTAGTAAGGAAATGTTTACATTTATTTTCTTGATGGGAAACTCACATTCACATATCCTTTCATCACATTTGGATTTATTTGAATGTCTTTTGGATTGTGCAATGCACTGGTCATTAGGTCTGCCTATCGAGTCCAATGAGCCGAGCCAACCCCTGGCTCGGGCTCGATGAGCCCGGGCCCCTTATCGAGATGGCTCAGGATCGATAAATCTCGAGCCGGGTCCCTTATAGAGCTCGAGCTCCTTATCGTGCCTGGTCTGACCTCGAGCCCAAGTCAGGCTTATTAAGGAAAATGGGTACTTTTTGGCGGAAAAGTTTTTTGCATAATTTCGAACCCATGACCTACTCCATGAAGACTATGTCCCTTACCAGTAAACCACTATCCAAGTTGTATACAAAAGCTTAATCATAATATATTGTAACATTCTATTTGCTTATATAAAAAGGACAAAAAAATACTAATTTTCTAATGCGTGGGCGGGAATAGAATTTTGGGAATTGGGCCATAACTCCTAACTCGTGGGAGGGGCAAAGTTAGTGAAGGGAAAATTGCAAAGAGCTACTTTTATTTTGTTTGTATTATATATAAATATATAAATATTATATGTATATATTCCTTACCGAGCCCTTTATTGAGTTATCGAGCCGAGCGAGGCTCGGCTCGAGTTGGGCTCGTTAAGCTGTCGAGCACAAAATTTTGACTCGGGCTCGGCTCAATAGCCTAATGAGTCAGGCTTACGAACCCTTACGAGCCGAGCCCGAGCCTGGCTCATCGAGCCGTGACTCAATAGCCAACCCTACTGGTCATATTACAGAGATGTATGCTTCAATCTCTGCAGGTGTGGTAGGAGACTTCATGAAAGTCTTTAAGGATGATTTTCTATATTTGTGTATTTAACTTCAATGAATGCCTTAGGTTATCTATATAAAGTCAGTCCTCCATGATGCATAGAGGCAAACCTAGTACTATCATGTGAGAAAAGTCACTTCATGGTAGCACAAGGAATAGTGCTAATGCATCTAACTCCAAATTATTCTTTTAAAAAAATCCTGACATAATCTTTTTTTGCTTCAGTATCATAAATCGGATATTAGAAGTAAGTTAGGCCTATTATGTCTACTAACTTGGAAGATCATTGAGGACTACTGCAAGATCATGTTCAAACTTAGCCATCTTCCAGTCTCTTCTGTATAGACTACTAAGAATCTTTGAGAGCTACCTAGATGGTCTGTAGATCTATGGAGACTATCTGCAACATCGACCGTTCAAAGAGAAGAAAATTAAGTAATGGATATAGTTCAAACTTTTGTAGAAAAATTGTATTTTTTCTATGATGAACATAGGACCATGTCACCAGAGATAGTTACAAGGGTGTGCATGGTTAGCTGATTAGATGGATACTTGATCTGATCCATATGGATCGACCCTAAACCTATTAATGCCTAAAAAAGTATTCCAGGTTTGTTACCAATATTATTTGACCCAAACATACAAGGCTTTGACTTTATTGTCAATGGGTACACATGGGTCACCCGAGAAGCTTGACCCATCTTCTCACCCCTCCAACCTAGATGTCCTAAGTTGGTGATGCCCCTTCCACCTATCCAATATGGTAGCTGCTTAGACATCACACCTTTCTTCTCATCATTCGATCAATGTCACTTTTCTATTTTTATCGTTCAAGCGTTCCTCCTTCGAGTTACACCCTATCCCACAGTTGTCTACACTGTTAATACCTTGATTTCATATTAATTGTATTATTATTTTGATGATAACAACCTTTTTGAATACAATTAGTATTCCATATTTAATGACAAGCTCACTCCAAGTATGAAGCACGAAAGAGCAAATATATACATATGTTAAAAAGGAAGATAAAATCATACTCAATGCAAAAGCTGAAAGATGTGGACAAAGCGAAGAAGAAGAAAGAAGACTTTGTTTTAGGCACATGTTAAAAGTCTTGTGTTTGTGTGTGTGTGTGTATATGTATTTACGTACACATATACGCATGTATATGCTTATGTATCATGTAGGCATATTAGTTCCAAATCATTTTTATCGATCAACCTTCCTGATCTGATTGATTAACTTTCTCTGATTGATCACTCGATTTGACCTAATCGACCAATACTGATCGATCAACTCACTTGTCTCGACGATTACCCTTGATCAACCAGTCATTTTCCATGATAGATTACATTTTGAAAATGGAATGGATGGAGCAATTTGTATTCTTAAATGAGGGAGAAAAAATATATTCAAAGTAAAACTTTTTAAACAAAATCTTTTTGATATATCAAAAGGGACGGAAGATGTGGAGACGTTAATCTTCAAGTTTTATTTATTTATCATCATCAAAATAGAGAAGATTGTTAGTACCTTGATTGCATACTAATTATATTGTTTTGATGATAAAAACCTTTTGAATACAATTAGTACTGCAAATTTTGTGACAAGTTCACTTCTAGTATGAAATATAAAAGAGAAACTATATGAAGATTTTAACAAGGATGATAAAGCTATTCGCAATGGAAAAGTTGTGGACAAAGCAAAGAAGATGAAGAAGACTTTGTAACAAGCATATGTAAATATGCTTGTGTATCATATAGGTATATTAGATCCAAACCATTTGATCAACTTTGTCATCTGATTGATCAACTATCTTTGATTGATCACTCTATTTGACCTGATTGACCATCACTGATTGATCATAGCTCAATTCATTCTCTTTAGCCTCTTTCAAAGATCTATTCGAAGCGGTGTCTCTTGCTTTCTACTTCAAGATACATCTTGAGAGCCTATCATCTACACGCTCGATTTGCAATTCATATATATTACATCATTCATTTTCTTATCCTCATTACTCGTAGCATATTTATATTTAAGGCTTTATAGTTTGGTGTAATATTTGCATTATTATTGTATTACAACACTTAGCGCTTGATCCAAGGTGCACAAAGAATTTGGTGTTTCATCCAAGTTGTGGGAAAGACATTGGCGTGTGATCCAAAACATATGTAAGCGGTTGATTTATCCGTGGAGAAATAACTCGAGATAGTGGAATAGTTGATTGACTCGGTCAATCGAAAATCCTAAGTTAGGGGACTTGGGTCGTGGTATTGGTATTATCCAGTGGGGTTTCGATGCTAAAATACTTGTCATTTGTGGTTGTTCTTATTCCGTGGATATCTTTGATGACTATTATATGTGATATATGTTTATTGGTCATAACATTGATTAGCGATTAATAGGAACTCACATACACCTCCATCGAGCAATTGGAAAGAAATTTGTTACTGAGCTAGCAGAATTTCTCAATCCTGATAGGAGCTGAAAGAAGATTATTGTAATCGCTCTATCGGAATTGTTATTCAAAAGAAAAATAAGTTGATACATTCTGATCTTGAATCTCATGATGACATAGTTGATATGCAATGAATGGCATCGGTAGATGACATGAGATATTTCATGAAATGATGGCAGTGGGTCAGATTGCTAGGGAGATCTGCTGTAAGGTGTTTTCAGTTGTGTTTTTAGAGAATGCCAATAAAGGTTGATTTGCTAGTGAAAAGCAACTTGTTTTAGTTTGCATGGACAAACATATTTTGCAATTCTCATGGAAGAGTAATCAGTGCCCACAATATAGTTTTTCTTTCAATGCTAACTTGTAACATATCAAAATGGTTATTATGGAGAAGATGATGGGAGTTCTTCTCCTTGAGTCAGATTAATATAATGAATTATGTTGAGTTTAATACGCTGAAATATGTTAAAGATGCTACAATGTGTTTAGAATCTTTAGATTAGTATGTTAAGATGTTGAAATGTGTTTAGACACTATGTTAAGATGCTGAAATATATTTAGATTATTATTTTATGGGGACCCTTGGTTACATGTAACCATTCAAATAATCCGATTACCCGATATCAGTGGCGTTCCTGATATTTCGTGGGTCCTAGGCAAAAAAGGGACCCTTACAAAAAAAATTTAATAAGAGAAAATTGTTGCTAGTGTGTTTATCATCAAGTATAAAATAAAATATTATATTTTGGAGGAGCAATCAACCCTTATTTAATCTCACTAAATTTTCGATTTTAGCATTGAGTTGTTCATCGAAAATTCAATTCTATAAGTGCTCATTTTTCAGAAGTTGTTTCACCGAAAATTCGATTTTATAAGGACCCACTAGGATATACACTATACTATTCATAAATTAAAAATCAGACCACTTGTAAAATTGGACCATGAAGTTAATGAACTCTTGATATTTGCACTTCAAAATTATGCTCAAGGACGACCCTGCCAGTTATAACCAATTATGGGAACGGGTGAGTTGATTTTTAACATGCAATAATGGGTCTAGATAGATTGTATTCGAATCGATCGGGTATCCACTCAGTGCACACCCTTGCAAGAATCTTGTCCACAACATAATAAAATTATTCGAAATAACCATGTATGTATGCCCTAAATTCCAACATGGAACATATCAAAATCTAAGGTTTTTATCAGTTGTGCCCCTCCGAGATATTCCAATATCACTTATGCCCCTCCCTTTTTGGGAATATCAGTTGTGCCCTCGACTTCTTGCCGTTCTATCACTTGTACCCCTCCGTTAGTTTAACTGTCAATGAGTTTACTTAACCACGATTTTTTCAGACCATGGTGCAGTTAAGAGGGATATAGTTGTCCAAACTTTTTATTTTCTCTTCTTCCTCCTCCATTTGTTCTTCTTCCTTTCTCTTTATAATTTCTTTCTCGTAATTACACCTTCATGCATCCATAAAATCATTAAAATTTTTGCATTTTCACGGATATATCACTCATTGCGGATCAAATGGTGAATTTTATTACATTTTTGATGAACTTTCATAAATCAATTAATCAAAATTTATCTTATATAAACAAATGCTGAATGGGGTAGAGGAGGATGAGCAGTGGCTGGAGGTGATTGGGCTGGGGAGGAGGGTGCAGAAGGAGGTGCGGGGGTCGAACTGGGGAGGAGGGGGCGGAGCTCAGGGCTGGAGGGGACGACGGGCTGGGGAGGAGGGGCGGGCTGGGGAGGAGATGTGGCGGAGGGGGCCGTGGCGGAGTTCGGGGCAGACTAAGGAGGAGCTGGGGCGGAGGGGGTCGTGGCGGAGCAGGGGCAGAGGAGGAGTTGGGGCCGAGGGGGGCGTGAAGGAGCTCGGAGCGGTCTGGGGAGGAGCTGGGGCGGAGGGGCCGTGGAGGACTCGGGGCGAGATGGGGAGGAGCTAGGGCGGGCTGGCTGGAACTGGGGCGGAGGGGGCTGTGGAGGAGCGCTGGCGGAGGAGGAGCTGGGGCGGAGGGGGCCGTGGAGGACCTCGAGGCGGGCTGGGGAGGAGCTGGGGCGGGCTGGCGAGGAACTGGGGTGGAGGGAGCCGTGGAGGACCTCGGGGCGGCTGGGGAGGAGCTGCAGCGGGCTGGGGAGGAGGGGGCCGTGGAGGAGCAGGGGCGGAGAGGAGCTCGAGGCGGAGGGGACCGTGGAGGAGCAGGGGCGGAGGAGGCCGTGTAGGAATGGTGGCTGGGAGAAGAAAGAGAAGGGGGAGGTAGAGGATGAGGGAGGAGGAGGAAAAAGAAGAAAGGTTGGACATTTTAATCCATTTTATAAAACTAATTCCCGTTGTATCCTCAAAGTTAGCGTCGGTTTGCTTTGGAGATAGACAACAACTAACCCGAGGGGCATAAGTGATAGAATGGCAAGAAGTCGGGGGCACAACTGACATTCTCAAAAGAAGAGGGGCATAACTGAGATTCAAATATCTTATAGGGGCATAACTGAGATTGTAATATCTTAGAGGGACAAAACTGATAAAAATCTAATGTATGAAGACATGAACATCTAACATGTCATTGAAGCGACCCACAGAATCCTTCTCTGCGTATTAACCACATAGACTTTTCGTACATAGAATAAAAAAGGTACGCCCTTTATTATTTCTCCTCCGAGCCACAGAAAATAATCTCTCCCTTGGCCTCGATCTCCGCCGAAAGCCGACCTTCTCTCCACCTCTGCCCTCCTCCTCCGATTGATCGCCGCCCCATGGAGGCCCTAATCGCCCCCTCTTCCTCCTCCTCCTCGTCCTCACCCTTGTCGGTATTCTCCTCCAAGAGGAGCCCTTCCAGGCGAAATCGGTTCGTCACGATCGCTTCCAAAGGTAATCGGGTTTTCTTTTCGATTCGATCCGAAGGCCCTCGTGATTTGGATGATTGGTATCTTAAAGTTTGAATCTTGGATCAGGTTGTGATGCTGACGAGGAGGCCGACCGCCGGAACGATCCGAGCGGGACGAGTCTCGTGCCGTTGTTCAAGAAGCAGGTCTCCATGTCCCCGCTCTCCAAGGTCGGTTTTCCCGATCGAAGAGTCTCGCGTTCCGTCTTGTTGGTTTTCTCAGAAATCCAAAACGAATAATCCAAAGTGTTGGTTTTTTTGTGTGAAAAATGCAAGGATTTGATCGTCATTCATATGTGGTATTTCTAGTTTTTTCTAATCCTGCTTTAAAGGTCAGATTCCACATCCTGCAATTCACTTGCTGATGCATTGAAATTTGCATCTATATAGATTTTGGCACGAAGATATTGGTTAAAGTCGCTTATTTCACCTATTCGGTATATCCTATTGCGCTGTGCATATTCCTATTTTTGGATTTAGCAGGATGCGATAGAGAACTTTTCTACTTTTGTTTGCTCACCTTTGATAGAGCTGTTGAATGTTCGATTGAGTAGAAATAGAACTTAACTAAATCTATGCCTTTTTTGGGCAGTGGCTCTTTATGGAAACCGATGGGAAATAATCACTATAACTTGAGTTTCTCGGGCCACAAGAGTATCTTGTTGGTGGATCCGATATTTCTTTGTGCCTTGATTATGCTTCTACTTGGAAAGGAGAATGTTGGAGTTTCAGCCAAGGCCCTAAATGTCGGTTTCGGTGACCATTTCGGTGACCGACCGAAATGGAATTTTGGTCGATTTCGGCCGAAATTTAGGCCATTTCGGACATTTTTTGTACTGGCCCCCCATATTTCGGTCGAATTTCGATTTCGATTGGATATCGATCTTCGACAGAAATTCGATCGAATTTTGTTGAAATTTGAGGCCATGGTTTTGGCAAGCTTAGAATGCTTTGTGGCAGAATTGTCTGCAATAATTTTATGACGTTTGGTTACAAAATAACTAACAAGGTGCTCGCGAATGCCATCTCCTTTATTAACCTTTGTATATTTCCTGTATGCTGTTTATTACTTTGACATGAAATGTTTCTAGTTTTATTTTGTTATGGTAGGAGTTTCTTGTTAATAAAGAGGTTTGATGGAAGATATTATTTTGCTTTATATATATATATATTTCCTACTAAGTCAAATTATTATCCAAATAATCTGAGTCACAACATGTTTACTTCTCTCTTTTGGGTTTGAATAGGATGCAGCCATGGGTCTGGTGCTTGGAGCAGCTGCTGGGAGAGGGTGGACAACAGGGTCTGGAATGGAAGGCCCTTCTGTTCCAGCTTGTGGATCGGATCCTGCAACATCAAACCAAATCTCAACCTTCCCATGGTCTCTTTTCACCAAATCACCACGTCGTAGGATGCGTGTGTCATTTACATGTAATGTCTGCGGGCAGAGAACCACTCTGCAATCAAATCCTCATGCCTACACGGATGGTACTGTCTTCGTCCAGGTATTATAACCATTTCGATGGAACATACTGGGATACATAATAAGCCACTGCTTTTGGGTGCTTTAGCTTAATGCTTGCGTGAATTCATGAATTGAATAAAAAAAGCAAGAGCCCTTTTAACTCAGTGGCAGAGTAACGCCATGGTAAGGCGTAAGTCATCGGTTCAAATCCGATAAGGGACTTTTTCCACGAAACTCAAGTCTTAATTTATTTGTAAAAAAGAAAGGGTGTAATCATTATTATAATCAGTTATAATTAGTATAATTTAGAAAGTGGAAGATTTATTCATCATTATGATAATGAATATCGCACTTATTAGGAAGAGTTTACCCTATACTGGTATAGTGGTTATCTTCATGTTCATTATTCATATTTTTCTCCTTGAACATAGATGATATCCGATTATATTAATTGCGAAACCGAGGTATTATTCCTACTTCTCCACTCTTCCATCTTTCAATTAAATCCTAAAAATATTAAATTAATAAAAAGTAAGTGGACCTGACCCATTGAATCATGGCTATATCAGAATATAGGCACTATCTGTAAGAATAGTTACATGTGACTGTTAGAGTTTCTCAGTGTTATCTAAAATGTGTGTGATAGATATCCTCACACAGAACATAAATTTGGGATGGCACTTATGTGAAATGGAAATTTGACTCACAATCCATGAATCATTGTTGGGTCGGTTAACCGGAAGTATCATTGGGTTGCTGCTGAGAGATTTTGTTTTGAATGATACTAAAGAATTGACTTAGTTGCAATCTATACAAAGAAGACCTCAAGTTACATTTTGTGGTCAATGTTCCTTTTGGCTGGAAACAAATGCAGCACACGGATGAACATGGTTTGCAAAGAAGGCAGATCGTAATGATGGTTCCTGAATGTTTGCGTCGTAGAGACCCACTTGTAGGGTTATTTTTCAAAGACAATAATTTCACATCTGTAATCAACAATAATGATTAAATGTCCCAGTTAACAGATTCCACAGTGGCGTGGAGGAATTTCTCCTGCCTAATTTTGATATTTTTACTGAAAATGCATTTAAAATAACAATATTTATTAGTGTGTTGGACATCAATGCATTACTTCTCACTATGCCTGTTTCTATGCTACCCTTGCAGTGTTGTGGATGCAATGTATTCCATAAGCTGGTGGATAACCTGAACCTTTTCCATGAGATGAAATGCTATGTAAACCCAAGTTTTCGCTACAAAGGTGATGCACCCTTCAACTACTGGGGCGAGGATGATGATAGCGATGAAATGTTTCCCATAATATGAAGCATCGCAGATGGGACTTCATAAGGTACCTTTGTAATATGTACATTACTATTCTCCTTTAGTGTCCGTTGATTAGGCGTAGATACTGATGACAGTATAAAAACTGCAAGTTTATGTTGTATATGGAGTTAGACTTGTAAATATGACTTACTCTTATGATGGGTTACTCATGGATATTCTGTATACATGCTGATGTGTCAATGCCTTCTCTGTTACAGTTCGATGTTCTGCCTTGTAGTAGCTTTAACATCAATGCAGATTTCTTTTTGAGGAAATGGTAGCTGTAGGATTTTAGACTATTCAAGTGGGTCAAATGCTGATATTATCCTGTATCTGCTGGATTGGTTGTGGATCCTGCTCCCTATGTCCCAAATTTAGTTTTTTTCCCTCTGTTCTATTCATTTCTGTGTATTTTCTTAAATACACTTCACGTTGCATTTAGTTTTTTCATCTTTTTTGAGATGCTGATAATTTTGTGAATAATTGTTATTTGACTGTTTGTCCAAGGATTGGAATTAGAACTAGGATTTTTTAGTCTCAGGTTAGTATAATAATAATGTCTCATCTTGAACATCTTTTTGTCATTCCTAAATTTGGATCTTTTATTTCAGTCAAGGTTCTCAATGAGATTTGAAATTAATGCAACTAAATTCTCGTCTAAGTTTGGAGCTTACCCTAGAAGGATGACTTCAGAAAACCGTGAAGTATCTCGTAGATGGATTGGCATTTTTCTGAAGTTCTCTTGGCTATTTTGATAAACCCGCAAGAAGTTGAACATAACTGGGTTTAGCGAATCGAATGGAGATTATACAAGTTTGATCCTTTGGTTTGTGTAGAATCCTATCGTGCATCATGTTGTCAGATGCTTCATCGACATACATAGTAGTACTATTACAGTATATACAGAACTACAACTTGTTAGTATCATAGACTAATCAACTCAAGTTATCGTATGAGCACAGCGGTAGGCGGCTCGAGGAGAAGCGAGTTGGATGGTAAGAACCATGGTGGTCACTCGAGCAGCAGCTGCAGGAGGTGGCTGAAGCATGCAGAAAATATTTGGTGTAATTTTTTTATAATATTAAATATTTTTAATATATGTTTGTCACATGCAATCCATCACAGCTGCAGGGTTCTCTAAACTATTGCTGAACATGCCTTGACATGCAAAGCATACATTATGATGATCGCTTTGTTAATAACACTGTTAGTGGTTGGTTCCTGTTGCAAATGTGGACAGTTGATTAAGTTGATCTTTTCCTGTAAAAAAACAAGTAGATTATTATTACGAAGCATTTCTGTAGATGATCCAAATGCTTTATTTCACATCCAAAATTAGAAACGAAGAAGGCAGAAATGAATTTTCCTGCACATAAAAAATTGGCTAAATTTATAATGAGGTGTACTGCTCAGTAACCAGATCATTTAAGTATATACAGTGGAAATTGGTTTGCTTTCAAATTCGATTGATCTGAAATCGACACAGGATGGAAAACATATATGTGCCCACTTGTTATCAATCAAATTAAAGAGAAGCGTGCTTAAATAGTTCCTTTCCTGGCAGTTGAGAGTTGGAGTTGAAAAATCTTGTCATATGATGTTGAGCTTTATGATTAAGTAGAACAATTATGGTGATGTTGTCATTAAATTTACGAGTAAATTACATAAAAGCCACTGACCTGTATAGCTCGTTTTCAATATCGCACCCGGAAATTAATAAGTAACAACGTGGTACTCGATTTTTAAGATTTCTTTTAATGTCATTCGAGGTTATCGTAATCAAGTTGATACTTTATCTTTTCAGATTCACATTAGCCCCCAAATTATGTTTAAATGAAACTTAAAAATGTTGCGGATACCGGGTCGTCCTATTAAAGATCGAATTATTCGGATAGATCTTCAAAAAAATGCTTCTGCAAAAACATTAAATTTATGATCTTTTGTGCTTGTCTAGATCAAGGTTTTAAAAATCGAATCGGACATTAAATCGGGCAAGTATTGGTTTTTGATTTTTATAGTCAGATCAATGGGACTGATCGGTCAAACCGGTGATGACATCAGCAATTCATTAAAATCGGAAAATGTGGAACCATACTATTGTTAGTTTGGTTTATATGGTTCAACTGGGTCGAACCGAGTTAGACTAGTATATCATACAAATAAATATGAAAAATGCTATGTCATATCTTTTGAGGGTTTGTTTACTGTCCTTCCAAAATTTTCCAATATACTCATATTTTTTTATACATGTGTACCCTATATTTTTACAAAATGTATAGTAGTGGCATTTGATTGGTACACTTGTGCTCCAATATTATACCAACATAAGCATAATATTGTGATTTTTTAAGAAAATATAGGAGCAAAAGTGAAATTGCTTAAAAGTTAGGGGTATATAATTATTGAAAAACTCGAAAGGGCATAATAAGCATATTTTGTAAAATTCTTCTAATGCATATATGATATAAAAAATTAATAACCTTGAACTATTTAAACTCCAATTAATGATAAGTGTTGTTAATTTATTGTATCTCATAGTACGACTATGCCATCATCTTCTTCGTTTGTTATTATTATAAGTGATACACAATTTGGGAAGAGAGAGGCAATGCTCATATGACAAGAATGAACATGCGATAATGAGTCATTGGCCCATATGCAAAGGAGAAGAGATAAAGGGGTAATATACTATGGATTATAATACAACTATATTAAGAATATTTCTGAAAAGTTTGTATTTTATTAATTTATTGAAAATCTTTTGTTAAAAAATGGATGGTTGACCATGTGGTTTGGTTCAATTGGTTCAACCAGGTTTTGGACTGGTTTTGATTTTCTGAATAAAAACACGGTGGTTGGACCGTTTTTCCTTTAGTTCTTGGTTTAACCGATTCAACTGATCGGATCGGTTTGATTTTTAAAACATTGGTCTGGACTAATGAAATGGGTCATCATGACATGCATAAGAACCAACAATCACCATACTATTGCAACGAGACCCAACACACCATAGAAAGAAGAATTTCTTATACTGTTGCACAAAAGCAGGCCCATGCCTATGTATGATTTTATAAATACCATAATTTTCATGCCTTCTTTAATAAAAGATCCTCACCAAACTTTGTCACACTTCTAGCGCCCACAATGGGAAAAGAACTGGCAGCAGTTAGGGACATGTACTTGATCAAAGGGGTTTGATCGATGGGTAGCATTGGTGTAACTCGGGTTTAAGTCTTCGGTCCGTTATCGAGAAAAACTAGCTTTGACAATTTGTTGGGTTCGGACTCAAATAGACCCGCTGACAACCACCCAAAATATTTAATCCTAAGTTGTCAAGTAGTAATCTCCACCACTTATAAACCACACCCACACTTCATGGATTTTAGATGTGGCACTATGTTTGGGGGTATGGGTGTTACAATTAGATAGCCATATTCTACTCTTTATCTAACTAGAGGGCTTGTATAGTATCAATGGCATGGATTGGCTAGAGTACCCTACACTAAAATTGACTATTTCGAGAAGATTGTTCTCTTCTATTTCCTGAGTGTGCAAGAGCCTTATGGGTTGAATCATCATGCCTTAAGTGTAGGATATTGGATTAAACTTAAGCTAATGAAACAAGGGTGCTGAAAATGTATTGAAGGAGAAAGTCTTCTAAAATGAGATCTTGCTGTGGTCTTTGACCTGAAGGATCTTGGGAACCTTAAATATTTTCTAGGCATTGAATTGAAAAGGTCAAACAATGGCCTTGTCCTTTTGCCAGAGAAAAATAATGCATTGGATTTGAAAGAAATTAGAAAGTTGCGATGTAAACTTGCCTCTACTCCTATCGAGGGGAGTCACAAGTTATGCATCAATGATGGAAAACAATTCGACCAAGACATCAAGGGTCGGTACAAAAGACCTGTGAGTAAGGTAATTTATCTTACTCTAACTAGACTTTACATCACTTATGCTATCAGAGTGGTGAGTCAATTTATGCATGCACTTACTGGTATTCATATGAAGGGTGTAGAGCGTATCCTATGCTAAGTGAAAAATGATCTTGGAAAGGGACCTTTTTTAACCAAAAGTGCAAAGATTAAGATGAAAGGATACACCGATGCAGGTTGGGCCAGATGCAGTGAAATAAGGGAATCTACAACTTTATATTGCACATTTCTAGGTGGAAACTTGGTGATTTGGAGAAGCATATGATACATCATCAGTTTGTGTTATGTCTACTGCTGAAGCTGAATATAATGCTGTAAACAGGATCATAACCGAATATATTAAACAGTAATCACACGGATCCAAATGAACGGAAATAAACGTATTACAGATTAATATCATTAACGTCATACATTTCCAATCCATTATCCGATTACGACATGCAAGCAGGAACCGATTAAACAAATGGAAACATAAATCCGGGCGAGATCTAGGAAAGGCAAAGCAATAAACATATTGCGGCAGACAAAATAAAAGAGAGATTAGATTATAAGTCACCGAAGCGCCCATGAAATGGACTGTCCTTAGAGATGATATCGCCCCCACAGTACCAGTGCACAGGAAACTGGCGATCCGCTCTCAGGATACGACGGCACACGATCTTCATCGGTGCACACTAATGGAATCGTCCTCGATTGTACCTCAGAGAACTCTATCCGAGAGAGAGAGAGAGCGACGTTCGTCCGTGAGAGGAAGAACAAAAGAAACAGAGCCAAGACGGTGTGAGGAGTTTTCTTGCGAGTGTGTGTCAAACACGACAGAGGGAAGCGATTTATAAAGACGCTCGTGGCCCTAGCACGTTGTCATTTCGATTTCCGAAAACGCCCCTTAATGGACGCTATTTCAGATCCCGAAATCGCAACCATAAACACGTCCATAATGGTGAGCCGAATTCCCATTTTAGTCGACTTACCAAATTAAGCGTGTGATTAATTTAATCAACTTACCAAATGAAATCCGCGGCAAAAATATCGAGATCCGAGATCCGAATTGACTCTCCCGAGCCCGATCCCGAGCCCGAGACGGAGCCGGAGCGGAGCGGAGCGCGCGCGTGTGGTCCTCCATTCCTCCTCTCTACTATTGCTACAAGAGCTTGGCGTATGGACTCACATATAAGTCCACCAAAAGTTTAGATCTCCAAGGTATGGTACTAAACTTCCACCCAAACTTTACCATGTTTCAAATTTAGGAATTCCCAACTTTCCCTCTAGGCCATTTGGTTTCCCAATTGAAACCAAATTAACTCCAATTGTAATTAAATAGATTTTTCAATTAAAATCTAAATACAATTTTTAATACAACAATCACCCACGAATTCACTAATTTGAAAAAGAGATTCAAAAAGAGTTAAAACATAAATTTCGGCTGTCACACTTTGCTTTCAGTGAAGGTACCTTCCGATTTGAACCTCTACCTGAGTTTACTACTTTCACTTTAACAGAAACGAAGTGAAATACGTCTTGAACTTCAGACCTTAGTGTTAAAGTATACGGTAGAAACAACAAAGCGTTTTTCTTGGTACAATCTTCAGGGTTGGTACTCTTAAAGGCCATGCACCCTTATCCTGTTTCATGAGTGTGTTCAGGAAAGACCATCTTACTTTAACTGCGGCCCACAGTAACACTCACATAGGTGGCGTTCTCCAAGGATGCACTGCTAACATCCTGCCCAAAGGCTTGAATCCATTCAGAGCCTATGCTCTTCCTAAAGTTGCAGCTTAAATGTCACTCAGGCTTCCAGGGATAAGACACTCATGCTTACACATTAAGATAAGAGTGCCAACCAGTTCTCCAAACAGCTTGTTATTACCACATCGAACCTCCTTTGTGGGATCTCCACTCAGGTAGGTTGGGTTTCTGCTGTAGAGGAACTTCCAATGGGTCTCAGTCCCATCCCAAGCCTAGACTTTAGGACTAAAGATCTATCAAGTCCCTTAGTCAACGGATCTACCGTGTTGTCTTTGGATCCAACAAAATCCACAGCCAACACTCCTCGAGACACCAAATCCCTTAACATCTTAAGTCTGATTTATATGTGTCTTCTTGTTTTCTGATTAAACTTTGAACTCTTGATCTTGGCAATTGTGGTCATAATATCACAATGTACCGAGATCGCATGAACTGGCTGACCTACCATGGGAATTTCAGAAAGAAGTTCCCTTAGCCATTCAACCTCAATTCCAGTGGTGTCTAAAGCACATAGCTCGGACTCAAAGGTGGATCGAGCTAGAATGGTCTGCTTCACAGACCTCCAAAAGATTGCACCGCCTCCAAGGCTAAATACATACCTAATAACACCAATACTCCCGGACTCCTTTATTTTCCCTATCCAGCTTGCATCACTATATCCTTCTAATACAGATGGATGTCTACCATAATGCAAACTAAGAGAAATAGTTCCCTTCAAGTAATTTAATACTCGATCCAGAGCCTCCCAGTGAGTACGGTCAGGACAACTAGTGTATCTACTCAACTTTGCAACCGAGAATGAAATTTCAGGTCTCGTGCAATTTGCAAGATACATTAAACTTCCTATCACTTGTGAATACCTTAGCTAAGCTACAGATACTCCACTTTTATTCTTAAACAACGTTTTGGATGAATCAAAAGGAGTGCTTACAACTTTGCAATCTTGATATCCAAATTTCTCAAGTACCTTCTCAACATAGTGAGATTGAGAAACTACAATCCCATCAACTGACCTTGTCAGTTTGAGACCCAAGATTACATCAGCAACACCCAAGTCCTTCATCTCAAACTTGCTACTTAAGAATGCCTTAGTCTCATTAATAATCCTCATATGTGATCCGAACAACAATATGTCATCAACATACATGCACAAGATAATACAATCATCACCTTTCACCTTGGAATAGACACACTTATCTGATTCATGAACCTTAAAGCCACATGACAAAATAGTTTTGTCAATTTTTTCATGCCACTGCTTTGGTGCTGGTTTCAATCCATAAAGGGATTTAACAAGCTTGCAAATCTTTCTCTCATTCCCAGGTGTCACAAGTCCATCAGGTTGATCCATATAGATCTCTTCCTCAAGATCGCCATGCAAGAAGGCGGTCTTCACATCCATCTGGTGGATAGAGAGATCATATACAAATGCCAATGCTATGAGCATCCGGATTATGGTCATCCTAGTCATAGGGGAATAGGTATCAAAATAATCGATACCTTCCTTTTGCCTAAAGCCCTTGGCAACTAATCTGCCTGTGTACTTTTCAATTGATCTGTCAGGCCTAAGCTTTCTCTTAAACACCCACTTGCATCCAATGGTAGAGCACCCTTTGGGTAAATCAACCAACTCCCAAGTTCCATTAGCCATAATGGAATCCATCTCAGATTTGATGGCTTCCTTCCATTGTTTTGCTTCAGATGAAGTCATGGCTTCCTTGTAACTTGGTGGATCACCCTCGATCTGATAGACAACAAAGTCGCTACCCAGATCCTTGGCTATCCGAGGTCTTTTACTCCTCCTTGGATCAATCTCTTCTGAAAGGTCATTGGGTTCAGATTGAGTCTCAACCCCCACAATTGTTATCCTTTCCACTTGATCTGGAATATATCCTGATGTGGAGGCACCCTCAATGGTCAGATTCTGAGGAATCCCAGTCGTCAACGGGAAGACATCCTCAAAGAAGGTAGCATCACGGAGTTCAACAATGGTGTTGACAATTATGCCCGGTATCTCGGACCGAATTACCAAGAACCTATATGCATAGCTATTTTTCAAGTAACCTAAGAAGACCACATCAACAGTTTTAGGACCAAACTTCTTTCTCTTGTGTTCTGGGACTAAAACCTTAACAAGACAACCCCACACTTTGAGATATCTTAAGCTCGGTTTCTTATTTCTCCAAAGTTCAAAAGGACACTTTTCCATATGCCTTGGAGGAACCCTATTCAGAATATGTCAAACCATATTCAAGGCCTCTCCCCACATATAGGTTGGAAGTCCAGAACTCTGTAGGAGAGCATTGACCATGTCAGTTAAGGTTCTATTTTTCCGTTTTGCTATCCCATTTGATTGTGGTGAATATATGGTCGTAACTTCATGAACAATGTCAAATGATTTGCATTGTTTATCAAATAAGTTATAGGTATATTCACCTCCTCTATCTGACCTAAGGCGTTTAAGCACTTTTCCTGTTTGTGTCTCAACCTAATTCTTAAATATAAGAAAATTATCTAAGGCTTCATCCTTGATTTTCATTTGATATGCATAGCAGTGTCTACTGCCATCATCTATAAAGGTGATAAAGTATTTCTTATTGTCTCGGGTCAACATACCGTTAAACTCACAGATATCCTTGTGCACTAGATCCAAGATCTCACTATCTCTAGAGACAGACTGAAAAGACTTCCTAGGTGTCTTAGCTTGCACACAGATTTCACATTTTTGAGTTTTATCAATAGTGTGTTAGGGATCAACTCTAAATTCATCATTCTTTTAATTGAATTTAGGTTCACATGTCCCAATCTACCATGCCACAGATCACAATATTCTAGATTATTCATATCATAAGACACAAAATTAGAACATTCAGAATTCAAAACATTTAATTCATTAATGTTTACTGAATCACATCTAATTCTAAATAACAAATCAAATCCACCAAATAGCCTTTTTCATAAAAAATGCCATGTCTCAGAATGACAACTTTATTACATTTAAAGTTCAATTCAAAACCATTTCTAATTAAGATAGAGCCAGATAAAATATTCTTCTTGATGTCAGGAACATGCAGCACCCTGTGCAACGTCCAGACGCGTCCAGAGGAGAACCTCAAGTTGACTTGTCCCGACCCTAGCACCCTGGCTGCAGAATCGTTCTCCATATACACAGTCCCTGTTGGGAAAAGAGAATGAGATGATCTCTATTCCATAGCCCTAGGCTCTCTTATATAGGAGAGTAGCCTATGGGTAAATTACATAAAGAGCATAACAAGAAAAGAAAATAACGAAGAGGTACAATAACTCAATATGCGTCAACACTCCCCCTCAAGATGGAGCATAGATGTCAATCATGCTCAGCTTGGAAGCACACTTCTGAAATGGACCTCGTAACAATGCCTTGGTGAATATATCTGCAGTCTGGTTCTCTGAAGTAACATGAGATGTGGCAATGAATCCTTTCTGAATCATGTCTCGTATGAAGTGACAATCCACCTCAATATGCTTGGTCCGTTCATGGAATGCAGGGTTGTTTGCAATAAATAAAGCAGCCTGATTATCACACTCCAAGTTCATAGGAAGTGGTACATCTAAGCATAAATCTATCAGCACCGCTTTCACCCACATCATCTCTGTAGTAACCTGGGCCATTGCCCTATATTCGGATTCAGCACTAGATCTAGCTACCACAGTTTGTTTCTTGCTCCTCCATGAGACTAGGGTATCTCCAACATAGACAGCATACCCTGAGGTGGACTTCCTGTCCTTAGGACAGCCTGCATAGTCTGCATCTGCGCATGCTAAGATAGAAATCCCCTTTCCTTTCTTGAATAGCAGACCTTTACCTGGAGAAGATTTGAGATATCTAAGTATCATATGTATTGCATCCATATGCACTTGGCGTGGCTGCTCCATGAACTGGCTCACACGGCTCACTGCAAATAATATATCTGGCCTAGTGATCGTGACATATAACAGTTTGCCTACCAGTTCTCTATATCTTCTCCAGTCCACCTCCTCTGTGTCATCATCATACCGCTTCATGCTAGGGTCCATTGGTGTCGTAGCAGGTCGACACCCTAGCATACCTGTCTCACTCAGTAGATCTGTAACATACTTCCTCTGTGACATGACTAATCCATACGGATTTCTTGCAAATTCCAGCCCCAGAAAATATCTAAGGACTCCCAGGTCCTTGGTGACAAACTCGGTCCCCAGCCTTTCCTTTGCCTGCTTAATGCCCTGGTCATCATCACCTGTAATCAAGATATCGTCAACATAAACCATGATTACAATAATTCCTCTCGCCGTCTTCTGTACAAACAAGGAATGATCAGCATTGGAGCGTTTATATCCTTGTTTCTCAAAGAGGTCTGACAGCTTCTGGAACCATGCTCTGGGACTCTGCTTAAGGCCATAGATGGCCTTATGTAATCTGCAAACCTTGGAACACTCCCCCTCAACAGGAAAACCTGGTGGCTGTTGCATATAGACTTCCTCCTGCAAGTCTCCATACAGAAATGCATTCTTCACATCTAGTTGATAGAGTGGCCATTCTCGAGTGACTGCAACTGATAGCAGGATCCGCAGAGTAGAATGACGCGCCACAGGAGAGAACGTGTCAAGGTAATCTACCCCATATGTCTGTGTGAATCCCCGTGCAACTAGGCGTGCCTTGTACCTGTCAATGGAGCCATCTGCATTGTGTTTAACTGTAAACACCCATTTGCAACTCACCGGGTTGACATCTGGAGGTATAGTAACCAAACTCCATGTTCCTCTAGACTGAAGTGCCGCCATCTCTTCCTCCATTGCTAGCCGCCATCTAGAATCCTGCAAAGCCTCATGGTAGTTCCGTGGAATGTCTGTAGCTGAAAGTGCCAATGCAAACGTCTTGAAGTGTCCAGATAGCCTCTCAAAAGACACAGCTGCTGATACTGGATATTTGGCACAGCTTCTCTTCGGCTTGCGTAGAGCGATTGGAACATCCAAATCCTCTGTGCTATCAACATGCTCCTGTAATGCATCCTGCTCAGAAATGTCGTCAGATCCATCAACATTAATATTTTCATTACATACCATAGGCGAGCTAGTTGACTGGTCAGGACCATGAGCTGGATTCGGCCAGCGGGTGTAATGGAATGGTAACGGGGATACTGTTGATGACGGTGGTGAGGTTGGTGGTGTCATGAATACGGTATCAGGAGATATAGGTGGTGGCTGCATGTTCCCTGTTTCTGAAAAATACATAATGGATTCAAAAAATGTAACATCTGCACTGATCATATACCGCCGACGCACAGGGTCAAAACACTTGTACCCCTTTTGAGTTCTGGAGTACCCCACAAAGACGCACTTGACAGCCCTAGGAGAGAGCTTGTCAGAACCAGGCGACAACTGATGGACAAAAGCAACTGACCCAAACACACGAGGGGTAAGAATGAACAGATCCTTGTCAGGATAAATAAGTGAAAAAGGAACCTGTTCATTCAAGACGGACGAAGGCATACGATTGATAAGATAGCATGCAGTAAGAACTGCATCACCCCAGTATGAGTACGGAACATGACTCTGAATAAGAAGTGACCTTGTGACATCGAGTAGGTGACGGTGTTTTCTTTCTGCAACCCCATTTTGCTGAGACGTATGAGCACAAGAAGTTTGGTGTATGATTCCTTTCGAGGAGTAGTAGTTGGCTAGATTGTTGGTGCACAACTCCAAGGCATTGTCACTTCTCATAATTTTGACAGATGTGGAAAAAACATTCTGAATCTCATTTAGAAAGTGAATAATAATATTTCCTGCTTCAGACTTATTTTTCATTAGAAATACCCATGATGCTCTAGAGTAGTCATCCACAAATACAATATAAAACCTGTGCCCCTGATGATCGGGAACACGACTCGGACCCCAGACATCGACATGAAACAACTCAAACTTGGAGTTACTACTCCGACCTTGACTGCTGGGAAAAGACGACCTGTGATGTTTTCCCAACTGACACGCCTCACACTGGATAGGTGTGTGAGAGAGACTATAGGGTACGACTAGACGCAACTTCTGGAGCGGTAAATGACCATAACGCAGATGCCACAGGAGAGGAGATACTTGTTCAGCGGAAGAGGATGTGGTTCCAGCAAATGGGGTCTGGTTCAGACGGTAAAGGCCTCCTTGCTCATAGCCATGACCAATCACGTTGCCCGTACGGATGTCCTGAAAAATCAAAGAAGATGGATCAAAAATAGCTCGGCAGTGGAGATCCTTCGTAATCTGACTAATTGACAACAGATTCATAGAAAAATGTGGTGCATGTAGGACATTCTTCAGCTGCATAGAGGGTGTCAATCTAATCTCTCCCTGACCAGTGATAGGGGAATGCGTGCCATTAGCAATTACTACTGTCCGTCCTGGAGGAATCTGGGTGTATCCTGTAAGTAGACTCTGGTCGCCACATAAATGATGTGTGGCGCCCGAGTCCATGATCCATGGCAGTATATGAGATCTACTACTGTGGAGTGCAAGTGTACTACCTGAAGTACTAGTAGATGCAGAAGCAGAGGCAGAGGCAACAATATCAGTATGACTCTCTGTAGTCGTTGCTGGGCCAGATGGTGGTATGATGCCCCTGAGGCGGGCAACTAGATCATCAAATCGTTGATCCAGGGTAGCAGCAGATGGGGGCTCTATCTGCTCAGCGGCTCGTGCAGATGCAGGGAATCCATGCTTTGAATAGCATGTGTCTTCATTGTGCCCAACTCGGTGACAATATGTGCAGGTTGGCCTAGTACGGCCACCCCTTCCACGAGGAGTACGCCCACGGCCTTGGTGATGAAACCCGCGGCCTCTGTTGGCCGCCATAGCTGAGGAATTCTGACTCGCAGCAGGTGAAGGTACTGTGATCCTGCTCAATCTGTGAAAAGCTTCCTCCATGGGAGGAATAGTCGAGTCCGCTAAAATCTGAGAACGTGCTGCCTCATACTCTGGATCAAGTGCAGCGAGAAACACACCCACCATAGTAGCATTCCTGTATGTCTTCTGCTTCTCGGGCGTAGCTGTCAAGGGCATGAAGCTATATAGCCTCTCAAACATCCCTCTCAGTGATGTATAGAGAGAATGTAGTGGACGACCATTCTGCTTGATGGTGAAGATATCATGCTGGAGTTGCAGGATCTTTGTCTCGTTCTTCGCCTGAGAGTATGTGGCCGCCAGAATGTCCCACATATCCTTCGCTGTGGGTTGATGGAGGATATCATTGGCAATCTCAATTGCCAATGTGCCAGATAGCCAGACTTTGGCATACGCATCATCGGCCTCCCAGGAGGCATAGGTTCCAGTCTTCTCAGCAGGCTCTGATTCGGTAAGAATATGCTTCTTACCCGTAGACTTCATCATGCTCATGAACTGCATTGCCCACAGTTCATAGTTGGTACCATCCATCTTGACAATAGGCGCCGGACCACGGAATGCGCCAATAGATGGGATTTCTGCCTTGCTCTCTGACATATTGCAAAATAAAGACTGGAACGACTGATACCACGACTGACAAATGATATGTTTTGTCTACAATACCATAGATGGGGTTAGTTGCATGTGTAGACTTCAAGCAACTATCCCCATAAAGATGTTTGTGCTAAGACCTATACGCACAAAGAAGTTGCGCACAGGCCGCACAAAGGAGGCACAGTCGGCGCACGGCTGAGGCGCGCAGGGGTTGTGCTAGCGCACGTTGATGCACGCAGAGACAAGGCACAGCGCGCAAGGATGCGCAGGGGGGCTGTGCACGCAGGTGCTGCGCGTACGGCACGCTAGAGAAGAAGGCCGGCGGGTGGGGTGTTAGGGTTAGGGTTTCGAGAACTCCGGTCTAGGACCGTCGCTCTGATACCATGTTGGGAAAAGAGAATGAGATGATCTCTATTCCATAGCCCTAGGCTCTCTTATATAGGAGAGTAGCCTATGGGTAAATTACATAAAGAGCATAACAAGAAAAGAAAATAACGAAGAGGTACAATAACTCAATATGCGTCAACAGTCCCACCACTGTAGGTCTGATAAGAAGAAAACAAAGTTCTATCAAAATAAATATTTACATTGGCTCCTGTATCCACGAGCCACTCATTTGGATCATGGATATGGTATAGTTCAGGTTTTACAGAGACATATCCCTCGCTAGCCCCGAGTCCCATAGTGATCATATTCACTTGCGGACTCCCGTCTGCAGCCTTAGGTTGAGCATTCAAGGACGGACAATCCTTCTTCCAATGGTCAACCTGATTACAGTGCCAGCAGGGTTTATTCTTTGTCTTTTTCTGGATCTTGCCCTTTGATTTCATTTTATTGTTATTAGGACCCTTTCCCTTCTTATCTTTGCCCTTCGAGGTCATGAGATTGACCTTAGCCTGAATATCGACAGGAAGCACATGCTTTTGTTTTCTGTGTTCCTCCTCTATGACAATTGCCATCATCAAGTCATCCATAGAAATCTTCCCCTTCCTGTGTTTCAGGGTCATATCAAAGTCTTCCCATGACTTGAGGAATTTTTCTATGATGCACATGACTTGAAACTTCTCTGGAAGTTTCATTTGGGCATCTTCTAAACCATGGAGCAGGAGTAAAAACTTGTGTGCCTGTTCAGAAACAGACTTCCCTTCGGCCATGGAAAACTTCAAGAACTTGGCCACGGAGTATTTCTCAATACCGAGGTCTTCGGTGTTATACTTCCGATCCAAATCTTCCCATAGCCCCTTCGCAGTCTACGTGGACGAACAGTACACGTCAAACAACGTGTTGGACAGAGCCATCAGGATGCAACCATGACATATACGATCACATTCTTTCCACGCGGATTGCGCCTTCTGGCTATCGGGTGAGGGATTTTCCTTTTCCACCGCAGGGCAATCAGTTTCAAGCATTGAGATTAATCCTATGGTGGTTAACCAGATCTTCATGCGTTGTTGTCAACGCTTGAAATTATGACCACCGAATTTTTCTGGCATACCTGTCATATCTACCCTCGATTTACATCATTTCCGACATTAATCTAGAACCGGTTCCGGATATCCTCTATAAGATTATTGTAAACAAGATCATAACCGCATATATTAAACAGTAATCACACGGATCCAAATGAACGGAAATAAACGCATTACATATTAATATCATTAACATCATACATTTCCAATCCATTATCCGATTACGACATGCAAGCAGGAACCGATTAAACAAATGGAAATATAAATCCGAGCGAGATCTAGGAAAGGTAAAGCAATAAACATATTGCGGCAGGCAAAATAAAAGAGAGATTAGATTAGAAGTCACCGAAGCGTCCATGAAATGGACGGTCCTTAGAGAGGATATCGCCCCCACAATACCGGTGCGCAGGGTACTGGCGATCCGCTCCCATGATACGATGGCACACGATCTTCGTCGGCGCACACTAATGAAATCGTCCTCGATTGTACCTCAGAGAACTTCAGCCGAGAGAGAGAGAGAGAGAGAGAGAGAGAGAGAGAGAGCAACGTTCGTCCGTGAGAGGAAGAACAAAAGAAAGAGAGCCAAGACAGCGTGAGGAGTTTTCTTGTGAGTGTGTATCAAACACGACGTGGGGAAGCGATTTATAAAGACGCTCGCATGATGTCATCATTTGTATCGACCCAGAAAATATGAGCGTGCTTAATTTACTGATTGAACCGGTCGGACCGATTTCTAAATCAAGAAAACCTGATATTATATATCATATATAATCAAGAAAATCAATAACAAACTTGAGAGCTAAGAATTCGAGGATTCTAAAAAAACCATACGTTATTTCTTTTCACTCATATCGAATCGATGATATGCATAACTTAATGCTGATGGTTTGTATTTCACTATAGAATTATTCGCAATTCTTAACTAAATTACATTTTTCGTTTTGTTTGCGTTCAACTTCCAATTATTACATATTTCTTTTTTGTATTCACTAATATAATTGTTCAAAATTTTCTTTTTATGGAGAAGGTTGATGTTCTAATCCTCTCTTTACGAAATACAAGTAAAAAAATCTTCATCCTAGAGCAACTATGCTCCATTTTCCAAGGTGGAGAAGAGAAACATGAATTGGTACTGATGAGAAGTTGAAGAATGAAGTATACCATGATGCAGAGGCGACGGAGGTCATGGTGGCGGGAATCGAAGGAGATGGTGATGGCAACCTGAGGCGACGACAGTGGCAATGGAGGTGATGGCAGCGATGAATGGAGGTGATGACCGGTGGCAACATGTGCCTATGACAAGGGGCATGGAACGAGATGGGTTCGACGTGGGGGTACTCGGGGTCATTGGTTAAGGCACATGGTGGCAATGGGGGTACAAGAGGGGTTCTCGTGATTCAATCAGGAAAGGGACAATCTCTATACCGAACACATTGAGAACACGAGGAAAGGGGTAATAAAGTTGCTATACGTTTATCCAACAATCCTATCCTACACAATAGAACCAAACACATTGAGAATGATCGCCACTTTGTCGAAGAGAGAATTTACTCTAAGGAGCTTGTCCTGCCATACATAAAATATGAAGATCACAAAAGGGTTTTCCACAACTAGCTTTGAGAAGAAAGGGGTCAAGTTGGAGATGTACAATCTCTATACCGATCTTGAAGGGGGGGTGTTGAGTTGCTTGTTATATGGGTAAATCGATTATGGGTGAGGATCCATTTACCTTCCTTTGGAAACTCTGTATGTAACTCACCCCCACAATGGTTTGAAAGATAACAAAAACACAAAAACCCTATTGCTATGAGCAATAGGGATCTTGCGAGTGGTTTTCACTCTCACATTAAGGAGTGTTTCTATGTAAATCCTTTTAAGGAGTGTTTTTGCATAAATCCTTTTCTTTGTGGTGATTGTTCTTGCTAGATTTTTTTTACATTTAGCATACGCCATATGTGATATTTTTTCTTTTTAGAGATCCATGTTTTGTACAACATTTGGCAGACGTGATAATCATGTGTTTCTCGACCCGACAACGCAAGACACAAGCATGAGATCAAAGGGCAACACTGGGAGCAGCTATCACTAGATTAGGAGGGGTTGGAGACAGCGGGAGGTGGCGAGAGGAGGAATAATAAGAATTTGTATTAAACCGCACAGCTTGTTCTATGTAGAACATGCTTAAAAATGAATTCAACGGAATTCCACAATTACATTTAGATTCTATTATAATAGTGTAGACATAATATGCTTTTACCCCAAAAAAACTTCCTCACCTTTTATATTTTTTTCCATAAAATAATAAAAAATAATAAAATAAAACTACAAATCCAATTATATCAATTATATATATAGGAAATATAAAATGAATATAAGAATATAAATAGAATATATAAAAATATAAAAATGAAACTATAATAAAAAACTTATAATACATAAAGAATTAGTTCAAATAATTAGTTAAATTTCATTATGTATCATATTTAATATATATATATATATGAAAATAAATAATATACATATATATATAATAGAATTATTGAATTTTCTTCCATTGTTTTAGAGTTTTAATTTCTTCCTTAATTTCCATTTTTTCTTAATTGATCGGATTCTTTGAATTGTGAGAAACCATTACACAAAAATAAAAACCCATAAGTTTCGTACGAAGATTGGAAACTTGCATGCGACTTTCATCTCGCAAGGTAAGTGATAAAAGAAAGAATTCATCTTTATTTTATTACCTTCCTCGATCTAAGACCAAATCCATTCGATTTCTAAAAAAGATTACCAATCTTTAACTTTTCAAGGTTCATAAGTGGTTGCGAATGACTGTCTTTTTCAATCTTTTCGACTTTGCTGCGTAGAAGCAAATCAAAGGGATTGAAAAATAGAACCATCCGATTTGATTCATTCTCAACAGAGGAGGCCAGAGAAGGTGACACGAATGTCGATGGCAAGAAATGAGATGGGAGTGTTCTTACCTCGAGGCGACGCTAGAGGGTCGATTGAAGGGTCCAGTGATGAAACCGGACGCGATTTGTTAAAAACAACGATCCAAGTGTGGATCAGACCAGTGATGGGTTCCTGCTTATTGATTAACTATACTAACATTCTTAAATCTCACCCTTCCGAAGCTCAGCCTTCGCAAAGTTGTGCATTACATGTTGGAAGGGCGATGTCTTGTTCTTGTTTTCTAATTGTTGTATATTTCCATTAAAATGTGAAGCATGCATGTGACTAATACATCAGAAAAAAAGCGACAAAGTACCCGAAAAGCCACCCTTTTACATCAATTTTTACATCAATTGTACAAGAACCATGCGTTGCTGCACTTGTATACATGAAAAAATACACACAAAGCACATGTACAGTGTAAAATACAACAGAAGCATACATTGCGATTTTCGAACGCACAGGAGCAACCATATTAGTATATGCGCATTTCAAGGCACGGATAGATAATCACATAGTTAACGCATCGGGGAGATTCGTGGGGGCACCCATGATCTTACCGCCAACGTCTGGGAAGGTCTCCTGTCCTGGAATAGGTCCCACCTTCCCATCAGCATCTAGCTGGTAAGGATACTTGAGAAGATGCCCGTCCAACGCCACGGTCTCCTCGCCCGTAAACCTGGCCCAGTTCTCCACGGCGATCTCGTTTACCTTCCTTACACATTCCACACTTTGAGGCTCCTTGAAGAGGTCATTCAACTTTCCGAGATGTTCCGCCCACAGCGACATTCTGTAGCCATATATCTGCAACAAAAAATGCAAATCAATGATAATTTTGGGAGAGAAACCTGAACAAATGGGTCTGCACTGGCAATCAGCAATTAGAGAGGCATCCACAGTTGGGAGAAAAAGAAAAAAATTAAATGAAAAAAGGAGAGATGATATTGATGCAGTTCGTCCAGGTAAAGAGGACACACTAATCACAACACATCGGGAAAATTATAAAATGGCAACACCTAGACCGAGCTAGGAGTCCTGAATATCTAGATTTTTTTTGAGAAACGGTGGGATGGGCCTGTTTCTGCCCAACCAGAGGCACCAAATCGTCACATAGATTTTCCACCTCCCCTGTTCCGAGCCTGCCCATCTCCTGCAAGAGTCCTAGAAGCTGTCCTTGTTGTTCCACTCAAGTCCCGCGATTGCCGCCCGCTGCCAAACTTCAACAGAGCCAGGGCATTCAAAAAATAGATGATCGACATCTTCCTGTGAAACGCCACATCTATTGCACACTTCCGCAGCCCCGGGGAAGATTCTCGCTCTTCTAACCGCCGTCAATACCCGCTCCCTCCTCAGAAGCCACAGAAAAACCTTTAACCTAGACGGGATCTTCCAAGTCCAGATCATTGCACAGTCCCTCGACACCATGGTCTCCACATTGGGTGATTGGGCCGCCAAAGCCCCATATGCCTTCCTCACCGAGATCTAGATAAATGCAGAAAATACCTAGCAGCAAAGAGAATCATCCAGAAACCTTTGCAAGAGAAAATAGTACATGTTGGTATGCACTGAATCCTAACCATCCATTTACTGAACACAGTTGATGAACCATATGATGTCCTCAGATTTTTTTTGTATATGAGTATTTGGATCCGTATGTATCAGAGATACGTTTTATATGGGAGTAATATATATTCTCCATAGGGTTAGGACTCACGGTATCATCTATATTCTTCTTTCCCCACATAGTGAAAATCGATCACCGCCACCCAAGGACGTAGCCCAGTTATGGGTGAACTTTGTAAATCCATATGTTTCCATCTTGCTTGATTGATCGTATTTGTGTGCATTGGCTTCCACGATTCACAACAGTACTGAACTCCAAAAAAAGGACGCAAGCTTTTCTATTCTGAAGTGTTCGCTACGTCTTGACTTATATCATATAGGTGGACGAGTAAGGGAATGGAGTGACGAAGGGTGCATCTCTCTCTCTCTCTTGAAGTACATAAGCCCTGCAGTGAGAAGCCTACTCTTTCTATGCACCAACAATCCTCAATGATCCCCATGACAAAATATGACAATGATCCATGTCGAGCATTGTAAATATGATTTGAATTTTGTGGAGTTATTTTGCACTATGGGTAACAGGTCGCAAATGTGGATCGGTTTAACCCAGTGGATTATATGTGCGGGCGGGCGTGCTTGTGTAGCTCATCACCCTCTTCCTTTCATTAACAAAAAGAAAAAAATAAGACCCTAGTCACCGATGTACGATGGGGCATCCCCTCCAGTGATTTTTCCCTTCTGTTGAGAAAGGTTTCTGTTAGAGTATTTGTTATGTGCGTCATGAGTTGTAGCAGGGTAAATGGATCTTGGAGAAGATCCATTTACCCCATCCAGTGTTTAGTCCCACATCGTCCAGTGGTGGGACTTGGAGGCTCTGGAGAGGCTATATAAGGAGCCCCAGACCTCCTGTATCTATTGAGAAAGTGCAATGCAAAATATGCCCCTTTGAGGGCTTCTCCCATGGTTTCATCCCACTCCTCACGGAGTAGGGTTCCACGTAAAATCCCGCTGTTCTTCTCGTTATTTATCTTTTCCATGTTTTCGCTTCCGCTTCCGATTTTCTAACATGGTATCAGAGCAGGTCGATTCTCGAGGTCTTTCATTATTTTATTTGTTTTGATTCGAGATTCGAAGTTTATGAAATTTGTTTGCAATATGTTCGAGAGATTCTAGGGTTTCCGAAGAAACCCTAATTTTACTGGGCTAGATCTTTCAAGCCTTGCACGCTCCAAGCAGTTCTCCAGGCGCAGTGCGTAAAGCCTGCGCGAGCAGTGCACAAACTCCATTGACGCTCCAGGAAGGCAATTGAAGATCCCTTTGCGGTGCAACCTTGCATGCCTCTACCTCCTGCGTGACACAACAATCCAGACACCAACCAGGTTGCACCATCCAGGCTACAGGTCGCAACCCTGGAAGCCCTCAAGATCACCTCATGGCCTCCAGGCAGCACAACTCTAGGCCGCAGCGCTGGAAGCCCCATCGACGAAGCCCTTCCTCCAGCTTCATGCGTCGCCCCTCCTTCAACAGGCGCAAATCCAGGCGGAGGACCACAGGCGCTACCTCCGTGCAAGACCCAACTGCTCCAGGCGGTCGCATCTCGCGGCGCCCCAGATCACAAGAAAAAGCCATACACAAGTATTTCAATTTTTTTTGATGAAAACTGTAAAAAAATGTTGAAACGGCTTTAAAAAAACATTTGGACGACTTTAAAAATTTTTTTTGATGAAAAGCCACAGAATTTTTGAGAATATTCATTTTGTTTTCCCTATTATTTTGTCTTCTTTCAACTTTGTCGATGTTCATTTTCTGACAAGTATGGGAGAAAGGGGGAGTATGGTGTAGAGACACAGGTCTTCTTCCAGATTCAGATGCAGATTTTCAGACCTTCCAAATTTTCAGACTCTACGGTTTTCAGATGAAGATTCTCCATGCGCAATTCCAGACTCGACGTTCAGATTCCGAGTCCCAGTTTGATGCACAGTTATTCAGACTCGACAGTTTGGTCAGAGTCTAAGATCGAGGCACTCCATGATGAGAGGCTCATTTTTGAGATCTCCAGAGAGACTCATTTTCAGACACGCACATGGATGCGGTCATTTTCAGATGAGCACATATTGCCATCAATTGTTCATGGTCCCCATCATTTCTTGTTTTGTAGGCCAGAGTTTTTCATGTGAGCCATAGGAACTCCAGAGTAGAGGACCATTCCCTATGCCATGTTGGCAAGGGTTTTCATGTGGTATCATAAGTACACCAGAGCAGTGCACCATTCTCTAAACCAGATGGGAGAGACCCAGTTCTCCGAAGAGGAGACTTTTCAGACTCCATTCTCCAGCGACCGTGGACTCCGAAGAGGATTGCACAGCCACAACCTTTTTCAGTTCGGTCCTTTTTCAGAGATGGAGCAGTTGTCCACATTATTGTGGCGGGCCAGAGTACTCCGACGAGGAGACTCATTTTCAGTTGCAGTGACTCTGACAGACGCAGTTCAGAGCACATGCTCTCCGAAGAGGAGATTCAACAGACTCACGCTCCAGCCATTCGTCTTCCTCACTTGCACGACATGACAAGCAACGTCCTCGATTGCAGCAATGTGCGCGTTGGGTTGATATTGTCCGTAGTGTCCTGTAGCGTTGAGTTGAGTTTATTTCTGTTTGTCCAAGCTGAGCATTGCATGCTCCAACTTGAGGGGGGGTGTTGGAGTATCTGTTATGCGCATCATGAGTTGTAGCAGGGTAAATGGATCCTGGAGAAGATCCATTTACACCATCCAGTGTTTAGTCCCACATCGTCCAGTGGTGGGACTTGCAGGCTCTGGAGAGGCTATATAAGGAGCCCCAGACCTCCTGTATCCATTGAGAAAGTGCAATGCAAAATATGCCCCTTTAAGGGCTTCTCCCGTGGTTTCATCCCGCTCCTCACGGAGTAGCACGTAAAATCCTGCAGTTCTTCTCGTTAATCTTTTCCATGTTTTCTCTTCCGCTTCTGATTTTCTAACAGTTTCCATGTATGTCATTATGTTCACGGCTGAGCCATTTTCCTACATGGTATCAGAACTGACTAATGTATATCGTGATCTCCTTGTGCTTCCAGCGGATGATTGAAGAATCTGTATACAGAATTTGTGATGCTCTGTTGTTGGTACTTCGTTCTTTGCTACTTGTCCTCAGCGGCTCTGTGGTACCAAGCATCTCCTTCCATCATGTGAAGGTTTTAGTGTACTTTTCGGGCTTTGTTTACAACCAATCTTTTTTCAGCAACTTTTGGTCCTTTGTAGTTCAACCAAGCGTCATTGGTGATTATATGTCAACAATCAACAAGATTTTTTGTTGTTGTGATATTTGTTAGCTTGGTGGTTCCCGCTTTCATATTTATTTGTATCATGATGGGTTCACAACTCTTTCTCACTTGTGATGGCAGACGACAAGGTATATTGTTGGTAATGCGAAGATGGACAATCATCCTCTACAAATCACCACAATCAACCTAAGGACAACTATTTGATATGATATATTGATGTTATGATGGCAATTGAGAGTAGTGGGTTTTGGGAGCGGATTCCCATATAGATCTGTTGGAAAAAGAATGAAGTTGTTTATTCCTTGAACCCTTGGCTCTTTTATATGGAGGAGAGACCTATGGGTAAATTACATAAGTTGGACGAAAAGAACAAGAAATTACATAAATAGTTCTTAATCATAAATATATATCTACACTCCCCCCTCAAGATGGAGCATAGATGTCAATCATGCTCAGATTTGATGAACATTTCCGAAAAGGCCCTCTGTGTAAAGCCTTGGTGAAGATATCTGTTGTTTGATCTCAAAAACTGACATGAGAGATAGAAATAAGACCCTTCTGAATCATATCCCTTGTATAGTGACAGTGTCCACTTCAATATGCTTAGTTCTATCATGAAATGCGAGGTTATTTGCAATGGATAAGGCTGCTTGATTGTCACATTGTAGTCGCATAGGAAGAGGTACATCTATATGTAAATCAACCAGTACTGCTCGAACCCAAATCATTTCTGTACTGGCTTGTGCCATAACCCTATATTCAGACTCAACACTGGACTTGGTAACCATAGATTGCTTCTTACTCTTCCAAGAGACAAGAGAACATCCAACAAAAATTGCAAATCTCGAGGTGGACTTTCTATCCTTTGGACATCCTGCACAGTCTGCATCCGCGCATGCAGAAATAACAAGTGTATCCCTTTTTTTCTGAATAACAATCATGCACCTGGAGAAAATTTGAGATACCTCAATATCATATATACAACATCTATGTGTACCTGTCGGGGTTGCTCCATGAATTGACTCACCCGGCTAACTACAGATGAGATATCCAACCTGCTTATAGTAACATAAAGAAGCTTTCCCACTAGTTCTATGTATCTTCTCCTGTTCACCTTTGTGTCATCATAATATAGCCTCATACTAGGGTCCATAGGAGCAGTAGCATGTCGACATCCAATCATTCCTGTCTCGACAAGCAAATCTGTCACATACTTTCGTTGGGTCATCACAAGACTGTTGGACATGCGAGCCCGCGGCGAGCCATTATGCAATAAATGTTATTGCAAATATCATTCCCTGATCTGAAATGAAGAATAACTATTTTGCATAATAGGTCCCTTAGTACAATTAGGGTTATGTACCATAGCCATCTTAATGATCATACAACTGTTGATTCAATTATTGAATCATAGAGGCTGGTGCTAGGATGAATATCTAAAGCACTAGATTGATGACTCATTAAGCACCGTCAAATGATTATTAAGAGAGGATCTCCAGCCTGAGAAGGAGATGACAATCCTTTCTCTAAGGCATGATATCTAACCGACCTCTTGATGCAGGTCCTCTGCATAGGAATAGAGACTCGGAGGTGCTAGATAAGTTAGGTCAAAGAGTTGACTTAACGAGACCGAGATAACCAAAGTCCTATATCGTATGCAGTCACGATATAGGCACGCATCCTCTGACCGGAGACAGATGTGTTACTATATGTCTGAGTATGTACATTTAGCAGACCAATAGGTTGATGACCTAATCAAGGACTATACACCGATGCGTTGGTGTGCATGCAAGGGCATATGAGTAATACGATCTCTCAAAGGGATCATACATGTTTATTTACTGAACCAGAAGACATGAGCTCACTCATGAGATATTGGGAAGAATCAAATTCCGTGCACGGTCGTCTCGCTTTGGAAGCTTGACTGAATTTGTAGGCTTGATATATGCTTTTGGAAAGTATATGATCAACACCTGGGTATGATATATGCTTTTGGAAAGTATATGATTGATACGGACCCCTGAAGTAGACAGTGTAAAATTGATCTTCCAGTACGCAGGATGTACAGGTATTAGGAATACCTGAGGGTGATGTGATCATAAACGATTGTATAACCATGACGCTTCCATTCCTAGGGAGTGATGAAACGGGTCTGGATTTTAGTGACTCCTCTCAGTATAGATGTAATATGATCTTGGTCCAAATGTTGGACATTGATCTTAATGTGATTTAGATGCAATGAGAAGATTATATTTGCGGTCTTAATTTAATCAAACATCTATGAGAGGTACGTAGGATCTGGATTTGAGATGCGATCTCAATATCCAAGTCACTATACGTGGAACAATATAATCGCACTATCCTTATCTCCAAGTATCCACGGAGAAAGCACATTATCCTTGAAAGAGTTCATGATAATTTCATTGTTGATATATGTATCAGAGCATTGAGAAAATGGATAATTAAATGCGATTTAATTGTCATGAATAATATGAATTTGATTCGTATTATAAGGAGAGTTATCTTGGATAATTAAATGTAATTTAGTTTCATCAATAATATGAATTTAATTCATATTATAGAGAGAGTTATCTTAGATAATTAAATGTGATTTGATTATCAAAGATGTGAATAATGTGAATGTGATTCATATTATTTGGGCACATGAGAATAGAGATCCAAGATGATTAAATGTGATTTAATTATCATGGATATGAATAATGTAGATAGCACTGTCCATATTAATAATATATAGGGTAAAATGGGGCTGCCCCCATGGGGGGAGCTAACTTGGCTCCCCCCGCGCCATTTCGCCCCCTTTTTTATTTTTTTGAAATTTCTTCTGTGGATTTTCATCAATATATCCCTATATTATGTCATTCAAATTTCACGCGAAACAGAGACTTCTACGGCCTCCATCCAGAAGGGTCGTTTTTAGCAATTCTGTTACCGTTAAAAAATGTCTGTCTGGATGGATGCCGTACGAGTCTCTGATTCGCAGGAAATTTTAATAGCATAATATAGGGATAGTGATGAATATTCACGAAAGAAATTTTAAAAAAAAATAAAATAAAAAAACCGGGCGAAATAGCACGGGAGGAGCCAAGTTAGCTCCCCCCAGGGGGCAGCCCCATTTAACCCTAATATATATTATAAATATGATTTATGATATATAAGAGAGAGTTATTTGTAATTTACATTTGTTAATTAAATGTTAATGTGAATTGGATTCACATTGAACATTAATTTGAAAATGTAAATCACATTTTATTTTGGGTTGTGAATTTGATTCACAAATTTCCAATGGCAAGATTGCAATATTCAAAAAATAATTATGAAATATTTTTGTAGAATAATTTACAAAAAGTGTTGTAAATCTTGGAGATTTACATGGAATAATGTAATCTCATGAGATCTCATGAGATTACATGAGATTGCCACCAAATCTCATATTATGGAAGGAGGCAATCTTCATTCCATAAATCTGCATGCTTGATTGATTTAATTTGAGATTAAATCATATTGATTTATCAATATATATTTAATCTAAATTAAATTAATTATTGTTGGTTTTTACCAACAAAATCCTAACCATTAAAAGAAACACAAATCAATGTGAGCCATTGGATTTGTGTTGTCCATGGATTGAGATCCATGGATCCCAAAATATTATAAAAGGAGAGGCACCGCCTTTGCTCTTCTTTACACAATGAGAACATAAGGCTCTCTCTCTCTCATTCTCTACACGCCCTCTCTCTCTCATATGGCCGTCCATCATGGATGCTCTAGAGATAGTCTCCATCGCCGCAGCATCGTCGTTATGCTGCCGGATCATTTGCTCGTGGATCTCCGTCTCCTTCGGCGCGCCTCGCTCGTGAGGAAGATATTGGATCTCGTGTGTCGAGATCAGAAGATTCGCCGCTTGGATCATCAACATGGAATGCGAGGAGCACGTGTTTCATCAACACGCTCGCAAGTGTCTACTCCGTCAGATTGGACTTGAGACAGAAGGTCCCTTCGTTTAGAGACTCGATCGCAACCACACTTCAAGAGGTAACCCTAATACTTGTTTGTGGTTTAGATGAAACGATCCGAGAAGTGTTCTTGGATCATGTGGTTTCATTGCATAAAAAATTTTTAAATTCCGCTGCATCGAGCAACTAGTACGACTAGTTGCTCCCGATCGCATACGATGCGATCCTCACGCTTCCGTGATGTGCTTAAGGATCTAACCATATCCTTCAAAGACCCTGCTGATTTCTGGCAAATTCGAACCTCAAGAAATATCGAAGAGTGTCGATATCCTTGATAAGAAATTGTTGGCCCAGAAATTGCTTTGCCCTTCCATGCACATCATCACCTGTCACTAGTACATCATCCACATGTACCATAATAACCACCATTCCTCTAGAAGTTCTCTGTACAAACAATGAATGATCCACATTTGATCTCTGAAATTCCTAATTCTTGTTGGAGAAAATGAAATGACTTGTTATTCACGAGACCTTAGGACTTTCTTATATAGGAGAAAACACACTGTACATGAGAGGTACATAAAGAAAATAAAATAAGTAATAACCATAAAATGTTACAGCTATCTCAACACTCCCCCTCAAGATGGAGCATATATATGTCTATCATGCTCAACTTGGAACAACATCTCTGGAAAGGGCCTCTTGTAAGGGCTTTAGTGAATATATACAGTCTGATCTCCAATAGATACATGAGAGGTGGATATGAACCCCATTTGGATCATATCTTTGGTATAGTACAATTACACTCTCTATATGCTTTGTACGTTCATGGAATGCATGATTGCAACAACAACAACGAAGCCTTTTCCCACAATTAAATAGGGTCGGCTACATGGATTCTTCGCCTCCATTTAGATCTGTCTTGGATCAATCTCGGGCTTAAATCCAAAAACTAAGATCCCTTCGTATAGTCTCTTTCCAACACTTCTAGGACCGTCCTCACCTTCTCTTAACCAGCTCAACATCCCAACACTCGCATCTCCTGACTGGTACCCCAACTGACCTTCTTTGCAAATGACCAAACCATCTTAAGCGGTTTTCTCGCATCTTATCCTCAATCGGAGCTACACCAACTTTCTTTCTGATTGCATCATTCCGAATCTGATCTTACGTGTGTGTCCACACATCCACCTTAGCATTTTCATTTCTGCTACAACCATTCTCTGCACATGTTTATGGTTCACATGCCAACATTCAGATCAATAGAGCATAACAGCTCTCACGGCTGCTTTGTAAATCTTTCCTTTAAATTTTAAAGGAATTTTCTTATCACAGAGAACAGAAGAGGCTCCTCTCCTTTTTAGTCAGCCTGCATTTATTCTATTAGTAATATGACCATCAATTTCCCCATCATGTTGCAAAATATATCCCAGATATCTAAAAGAATCTCTTTTCCAAATGTTATCATCACCGATCTTCACCGCGATTCCTTCACCTTTGCTTCCATTAAAGGTGCACTCCATATATTCCGCATTAGCCCTACTTATATGAAATCCTTTAGTCTCCAATGCATGTATCCAGACCTCAAGCTTCTCATTTACTCCATCTCTAGTCTCGTTAATCAACACAATATCATCAACAAATAACATACACCAAGGTAAATCATCCTGAATGTGACTTGTCAACTCGTGCATAATCAGAGTAAAAAGAAATGGACTCAAAGCTGAACCTTGATATAAATCAATGTAGATGTCAAAATAGTCAGTTTTCCCAGACAGGATCCTTACACAAGATAAAGCCCTATCATACATATCCTTTATGAGATTAATGTATAGGACAAGTACTCGTCTCTTCTCCAAAACTCTCCACACTATATCTCGTGGGACAGAATCATAAGCCTTCTCCAAATCAATAAAGATCATATGGAGGTTCTTCCTAATGACTTCAATAGTTGAGTGACTTGGCATGAATCCGAATTGGTTTTCTTTTATTGGAAACTTGCCTCAACCTTCTTTCGATCAGACATTCCCAAATTTTTATAGTGTGACTCATCAGCTTGATACCTCTATAATTTGAACAATTTTGAATGTCTCCTTTTTTCTTATAAATAGGCACCACGATACTCCTCCTCCAATCTTTAGGCATTTTCTTGCATTGCCGAATTACATTGAATAGATTCGTAAGCTAAGTCAAACCACGCTCACCAACAAGCTTCCTGCATCTCCTCTTATCTACTTCCTTCGTGTCTTCATCATATAATCTTTCATCATATAATCTTATGCTCGGATCCATAGGGGTAGTAGCAAGCTTGCACTCTGTCATTCCTGTCTCAAGCAGGTTTGTCACAAACTTTCTTGGGTTATCACAAGACTCCGTTGATTTCTAGCAAACTCTAATCCAAGAAAATAACGAAGACTACCAATGTCCTTGGTCACAAACGGCTGACCTGGGAATTCCTTGGCAGTCTGAATGCCCTGCTCATCATCACCCATGACAATAATACCATCAACATAAGCCATAATAACAATCGTACCTCTCTGTGTCCTCTGGACAAACAGTGAATGATCCACAGTGGATCGCACAAACCCCTAGTTCTCAATCAATTCTGACAGCTTCTGGTACCAAGATTTCGGAATCTGCTTCAGGCCTTAAATCACCTTATGAAGCTTACAAACCTTCTGAAACCCCCCCAACAACAAATCCCGGAGGCTGCTGCATACATACCTCTTCCTGTATATCTCCATATAGAAACACATTCTGCACATCAAGCTGGTAAGGCCAAACTCTAGACACAACAACTGACAGAAGTATACGCAATGTCGAATGTCTGGCCACCGGTGAAAAAGTATCCTGATAGTCTACCCCATAAGTCTGGGTGAACCCCCTCACTACCAGCCTCGCCTTGTAGCGATTCACACTGCCATCTGCCCGATGCTTGACTGTAAAGATATATTTGCATCTGACAAATGATGCACCTGGAAGAGCAGAGACAACACTCCAGGTACCATGAGACTGCAAAGCGGCCATCTCCTCCTCCATGGCAAGGCACCAACTACTATCCTGCATGGCTTCCTAGTAAGTGTGTGACATAGCAACGGCCGATACTCCCATGAAAAACCTCCTGTATTCCTCTGACAGATGATCCAAGGAAACATGAACAGCTAGAGGATAAGTGACACATTTACAACACTGCTTCTTGAAAGCAATAGGAACATCAAGATCATCGTCCTCTGTTTTCACATCCTCATGTCAAATATCCTAACGTACAAGTAAATCACCAGTGCCATTAGTAGAAACAATGTGTTCATTACATACCTGAGGCGGGCTGGATGATGGGGAAGTCGCATGAGCAGATGAGCGAGTGGCGAACCTGCGAATGTAGAAACGTGGTAGGAACAGAGCCAGGGTAGACAGAGGTGGCGGTGGTGGGGGAGGTGGTGGTGGAGCTGACCGAGACTCAACCAGAGGTGGTGGTGGTGGAGATAACGGGGGTGGGGGGACAAAGATATCTTCTCCAGAGTTGGAGTTAGACAACCTGTCACCTGTAGGAGAAAAATATATAATAAATTCAAAAAATATGACATCAACACTCACATAGAATTTTCTCCCTACATGATCATAACATCTACACCCTTTCTAAGTACGACAATAACCAACAAACACACATTTGATAGCTCTTGAAGAGAGCTTGTCACGACCAGGAGTAAAATTGTGAACGAAGGCCACATAACTAAAAACCCTGGGAGTAAGAGAGAATATGTCCTTCTCGAAAAACACAACCAAGAAAGGAACCTTTTTGCCAAGAACCGTGGACCTCATGCAATTCACAATATAACATGCAGTCAGAATCGCATTGCCCCAGAAAGAATAAGGAGCTCGACTCTAAACCAAAAAAGTCCTCGTGACATCAAGAAGATGATGGTGTTTGCGTTCAACAACACCATTCTACTGCGACGTATAAGCACAGGACGTCTGATGAACAATATCAAGAGATCTCAGAAATTCAGATATCTGTAAAGTAAAGAATTCTAAGGCATTGTCTACACGAATAAACTTCAGATTAGCAGAAAAAATATTCCTAATTTCAATAAGAAATGATCGAATGTTAGCTTCCCGCAAGCTAACCAGCCTTCCCCTTGCGTGTAGGATGTACACCAGCACACCGATCAACCACGCCGCTAGAACACTCGAACACAAGCACTAGCACAAGGACACACGAGCTTTGGCACTAAACCCTCTTTTTTATTGCAAGAGACTCACTCTGAGTGTAATATCTACAAATGAGCTCTACCTCTCCTTATATAGACAAGCCGGGGGTATACGAAGGGACACCATTATTACATGTACAATGAATGCAAGGACTCTTAGTCTTCTACGGAGATCCTTTGTCTTCCTAGATGACTCTTCGTGCGCTTGGCTCTTCATCTTCCATGCAATCCCTTCGTCTTCTGCAACCGACGCCACGTCGCCCGCTCCGTCAGCATGCCATGTCGTCTGCCTCATCAGCACGCCATGTCATCACGCCACGTCATCAGTGGGCCCCACACTCCTACGTGGATGTTGCAGCTCAAGCTCCATCAAGTGCCGCCGAACACTTGTGTTGTGCCAAGGAGAACCCGCGGTCCTGCGGTAAACCCCATCCTTAGCCGTCCGTAAGCTAAGATGAAGTCCTCCAGAACTTCACAGTGTGGCCATCGAACCACACGGTCGTGCGATACCGCTATCGCACGGTATTACCGTACCACGAGAGTTGGGGGTGTTACAACAACCATATAGAACTTATGTCCCTGATGATAAGAAACACGACTAGGACCCCAGATATCAAAGTGAAACAACTCAAATGACTGACAACTGTGATGACTCTGACGACTCGGAAAAGAAGATCAATGGTGCTTCCCAAGCTAGCATGCCTCACACTCCAAGGTGGTACGAGGAGAGATTTGCGGAAGAACATGACAGCTTCTGTAGAGGAAGGTGCCCAAAGCGAAGATGCCACATATAAGGAGAAACGGATCCAGACGGAATGATAGCAGCACTAACACAAGGAAGCTGGACCAGTCTGTAAAGTCCTCTCTGCTTACGTCCACACCCAATCACTCTGCCTGTGAGTATGTCTTGAAACACAAGGGAAGATAGATCAAATATGGAACAACAATTTAAATCTTTTGTAATCTGACTAATAGACAAAAGATTCATATGAAATGCAGGAACATGTAAAACGTTCTGTAGACGCATTGAGGGAGCTAGGACAATCTCCCCCGATCAACAATGGGTAGATGAAACCCATTAGCAATCACCACCGTCTATCGAGAGGGATAGACCTGTAAGAGCAAAACTGATCTCGATCACCACACATATGATGCGAGGCTCTGGAATCGACAATCCAATCTGTCACATCTGAACTACTACAACTGGTAAGAGATAAGTAATACCTGACGTACTCGTAGAGTCTCTGGCAGCCGCTGCGCCATCAAACGATTCTGCACCTGGAGTGGTTGTTGTAGTCAGCATCTCTCTCAATCTAGTAACAATGTCATCAAATCGCACATCATGAGAAGAAGCTGGAGAAGGCTCTGTCTGCTCAGGTACATGAGCAAATGTAGGGTACCCCTGCTTCAGATAGCATGTATCCTCCGAATGACCTGGAGGGTGATCGTGTAAGCATGGGCGACGTTGACGTCCTCCACCTCGACCACGGAGCCCTTACTTGCGAAACTGTGAAGTACCCCCTTTGCCACGAGAAGCAACCATAGTAGAGGGAGTCGGGGCTGCGGTTGTAGATGATGTAGTGATCCTGCTCAACCTCTCGTATACCTCCTCCATTGGAGGTATCGTCTCACCAGTAAGAAGTTGAGTACATGCCGCATCGTATATAGAGTCAAGTGAGGACAGAAAGACACCTGTCATTGTGGCATTCCGATATGCTTGTTGCTGCTCTGTACTAGTAGTAATAGGCATAAATCTATGCAAATGCTCAAACATGCCATGAAAATGCGAGAAGTGAGTATGAAGCGGTCGACCATTCTACTTGGTCGAGAAGATGTCATACTGTAGCTGTACAATCCTGCTCTCATTTTTGGCTTGCCCATATATGGCAGCGAAGATGTCCCACATAGCTTTTGTCTTGGGTTGATTGACAATGTCATTGGCAATATCCGTGCTAAGCGTCCCAGATAGCCAGATCCTTGCATAGGCATCTTCTTGCTTACGTGAAGTATTTTCCCCAGTCTTGTCTGTTGGCTCGGGTTCTGTCAGAATTTGCTCTTTGTTATGGCACTGCATGAGGGTGCAAAACTGCATGGACCATAACTTAGTTGGTCCCATCCATCTTGACGATGGAAGCCAGGTCCTTGAAAGCACCGGATGATGAAAAAATGTCACTCTTGTTGTCTGACATGATAAAAAGAATGCCGAGCAGATTACATCCGAAACAAGATCGAGTAGTAGACAATTGTGATTGAGTCTATACAATCATATGAAAGAGTGGTTGTATGTGTAGACTCATAGAACCATCCCCTACAATCGTTGAAGAAGTCCAGGGCTGGAAGATGCAATTTAAGCACCCAAAATCACAAACTTTGATGGAAATCAGATCGTATATTGCGGGAAGCAGCAACCCTCGCCTCAGGGATGCAACGACGCATGCCCGCAATCACCTAGGCAGGGTTGTGACCTGGCGGCGTGCGACTGGCTGTAGCGGCCATCTAGGAGTTAGCCGCAGCCCTTGGGTAGTCGCGGACGGGCTGCTGAAGCCGGCGACGACTGAAGGGTGCTGCTAGTGGCTGGAGGGTGCCGTTAGGGTGGAGCATTGGGTCGGGTCGGCCCGGACCCGACCCTGACCCGGCCCACAAAAGCCCAGGCCCGACCCAGACCCGATGAACATACGGGCCGAGCTCGGGCCCTCATTTTACTAAATTTTCAAATCCGGGCCGGGCCCAGCCCGAACCCGACGTGACCCTAGATAGCCCGACCCGACCCGCCATTTGTGGACATGAACACGTATTTTGCATGGAGCATGCGTATTCTTTATTGTTCACTAATATCAGCCCGCCATCTATGATCACACCATAATATAATATGCATCGTCCTTTGGTGAATCTCGAAGAAATTCTTAGCCGAACTCTGGAAGCATGCTTGTTATAATTCACAGCATTTGAAATCACGGTCACCATCACGTTGATGAAGATTATATGCAAGGGAAGTTTGTGGTTTCATAAAGTTGGCTGGTAATGTTGGCAGAATTCATGGTTTATACGTTAAAAAATCTATGTCAGTAATGCATGTACTCCATGAATGAACATGATGAACAAGTCTTGGATTTTGTTAGCGGTTAGGTGACTATTCAAAATCCGAACCGACTTGCTGGATCGACATTCATTTATATATGAAAACCTTCTGCTTTCCACCTTTGCTTATTGGATACCATATAAAGATCTCGAGTTCCAGACCTGCATGATTACATGAGGCGTCTATATAAAACATGATATTCTAGTTAAATTCTACCCTCCAATGGTCGTGCATCAAGATTTAAATGGTGTCTGGTGGTCTTTGATCAAACCTAACAGCAATGGTAAAGATACGTGTTATATTGCAACCGTAAGAATCCATATCAACCGTAAGAGATGTTGGCAACGCCTAGCATTCAACTATTCAAAATGAGGGCGGGCCGAGCCCGGCCCGAACCCGAGCCCGACCTCGTGGGCCTTGGGCCGGGCTCGGGTTCCGTTTTTATCCAAAAATCCGGGCCTCGTCCCGGCCCAAGGCCCGGAGAAAATTAACGGGTCCGGGCCGGGCTTTCTCGGGTTGGGTCGGGTCGAGCCCAATGCTCCACCCTAGGTGCCGTAGGGGCGGGCGACGGGAGGGTGTTGCGGGCTGGATAGCTGGTCGACCGAACGACGACGGGGAGGATTAGGGTTTTGGTGAGATGTGGGAACCCTGGTCTAGGACCGTTGCTTTGATACCATGTTGGAGAAAATGAAACAACTTGTTATTCACAAGACCTTAGGGCTCTCTTATATAGGAGAAAGGCTCTGGGTTAATTACATGAGAGGTAAATAAAAAATTGAAATAAGCAATAACCATAAAATATTACAACTATCTCAACACTTCTCAATTAAATCCGAGAGCTTCTGAAACCATGCCTTTGGACTCTGTTTCAGGCCATATATTGCCTTATGAAGCTTGCAAACCTGCGGATACTCCCCCTTAGCAGCAAACCCAGGAGGCTGCTGCATGTAAACCTCTTCCTGTAGATCACCATACAGAAAGGCATTTTTAACATCAAGCTAAAGGAGAGGCCACGTACCACAACAATAGAAAGAAGAATATGTAGAGTGGAATGATGAGCAACTGGTGAGAATATGTCCAGATAATCCACTCCATATGTCTGAGTAAAACCACGAGCCACCAGTCTGGCATTATATCTATCCCATCTCCCATCTGCATGGTGTTTGACAGTAAACACTCATTTGCAATTGACAACAGACGCTCCACTAAGGGCAGGAACTAAGCTCCAAGTACCACGAGACTGTAAACCATCCATCTCTTCTTCATAGCTAGGCGCCCCTACTATCCTTCAAAGCCTCCTGATAAATCCGTGGAATTTCCACGACAGACAATGCAACAACAAACTTCTTGAACTCCCCAGTCAAGCAATCAAAGGAGACCTGGGATGCAAGAGGATATGATGCGCAGGTACGCTTCTGCTTTCGAAGCCCACTAGGTATTGTCCAGATCATCAAACTATATATTCGTTCCCTGTAAAGAACCCTACTCATGCAAAACGTCAGACACATATTTAGAAACAATGTATTCAGAACATACTTGATCAGTGCTAGATGATGAGCAGTGACCATGAGTAGCACCAGGCCATCGAGTATAGTAATGTGGTAATGGTGGGATCGTAACCATAAAAGGAGGTGAAGGTGGTGGCGGTAATGGTAGGGAAGATGGCGATGGTGGTGGTGAAGGTGATGGTGGTGGCACGTAGATTTCATCATCAAAATCTGAGAAAGTTAATCGATCACCTGTAGGAGAAAAGTACATCACTGACTCGAAAAAGGTGACATCAGCATTAGGGTAATACTTCCTGCGCAGTGGATCATAGCATTTATACCCCTTCTGTGTCCTGGAGTACCCAACAAAGACACACTTGACAGCTCTAGGAGAGAGCTTGCCACGACATGGAGACAACTGGTGAACAAAGAAAACCTAGCCAAAAACACGAGGAGTGAGTGAGAACAATTCTTTATCCGAAATTGTAAGAAAAAAAGGAATCTTCTCACCTAAGATAGACGAGGGCATGCGGTTAACAAGATAGCATGCAGTAAGGAAAACATCACCCTAAAAAGAATACGGAGCACGACTCTAAATAAGGACAGTTCTTGTGACATCAAGTAAATGATGATGTTTTCTCTCAGCAACCCCATTTTATTAGGAGGTATATGCACGATGTTTGATGAATAATGCCACAAGTTAAACAGAATTTTGAGAGAGAATGAGTACATAATTCCAAAACATTGCCAGTTCTCACAAATTTCACAGATGAAGAAACCACATTCTGCACTTCAATGATAAAGTTTTTGATAACATCTCTTGCTTCAGGTTTATTCTTTAACAAAAATACCCATGACAGACGAGTGAAATCATCCACAACCACAAGATAAAATCTGTGTCCCTGATGGTCAGGAACATGACCAGGACCCCAAATATCAATATGAAACAACTCAAAATTAGAGTTACTACTCCGACTCTGACGACTAAGGAAAACAGACCGATGATGTTTCCCCAACTGACACGCCTCACGCTGGAAGGACGAGTGAGGTGAAATCTGACGTAGAATACGTTACATTTTTTGGAGCGGAAGATGACCAAACCGGAGGTGCCACGTGAAAGAAGAGACAGATCTAACATAATGGGAGGAAATACCTGCATAAAGAGTTTGAACCAAGCGATAGAGGCTGCTCTGCTCACGGCCACACCAATCACCTTGCCCGTAAGGATGTCCTGAAATACAAGGAAGATGGGTAAAAAATCAAGGTTGCAGAAGTCGGCAGTCGGTACTCGGTCGGCCGGGTCACTGACTAAGGATTAGTTAGCAATCGGACGACTAATCGGATTTAGTCGAGCATTAATCGGTTTGGATATTTTATTATTTTAAATATATAAATTATTTTTTATACATAATCTTAATCATAAATTTGCATAGATTTAGCAATTTTCAATTTTATAAGAGCTAAAAAAGAAGCAATTGAAGAAAAAAAGTAGCAAGTTAAGAACAAATGTTGGCTACATTACATTAGCTAATGTTCACAAACAAATACAACATGTCAAAACAAAAATAATTCAAGCAACAAGTAAAAAATCATTCATCTCCATCAAGGTCATCATCCAAATCAATCTCTTCTTCTTCATCTACATCATCGTCATCATCTTCTTCATCGTCTCTCTTCTGGTAGAAAACCTCCTCTGCTTCATTTATAGGTGCAACGTTTGAGCTCGAAGATGAAGCTCCCTTGTCACGTTCACCTCTTTGGCTTCTTCTCAGCTCCAAATTCTCTTCAGCGCCGCTTGCATGAGCCACTGCACCCCAAGTCAATCCGGAACCTGGAAAGACCTCATCCTCAGCTTGTACATTGACCTCTGCAGTCCATTCACCTAAACGTGCACGATCACGGGAGGAAAGAGGATCATTTCCTTTCTCAAGCCGACATTCTATCAGGTTGGAATTGAAATGAACATATACAAGATCATTTAGCTTCTTTGTCTCTAACCTGCCTCTCTTCTTGGTATGGATCTGTAAGCAACATTACGAAAATTATGACTAATGGCTATATCAACTATTAATAGTATTTCTATTAGGTGGGTCACTAATATAGTCATTACCGAGTCAAATGTACTCCAGTTGCGCTCACATCCAGAGGATGCAGAAGTCAAGCTCAAGATCTTGATGGCCATGTCTTTCAAATGTGGGTGTCATCTCCATAATTGTACCACCAATTAGCTAATAAAATAGAGAATTGGTTAAGCCAATGAAATCAAAGATGATCCAAATGGCATTAACTGAAAATAATGCTTGAAATACCTAGATCAAAATTGTCATCATTTCTCATCTTCTGTCTCATGGCTAATGGCTTCCCAAATGCCTCACGACCATGTCTGTAGTCAATAAGCTCCTTTGTGGTGATGTCATCTTGTATATCCAAATTTAGATAAAATCTTTCCATGCAATTCATAAAACCTCTTTTCACTACAACATCTACATCACCACCACACTTCGTGTACAAGAAGTATGGGTTCAAAAAGTAGGCCGCTAGATGTAATGGATTGCCAAGTCTGCCCTTGGTCTTGAAGATAATAACATCCACAAAAAACTTGTAAGATGGCTCCACACTATTAAAAGCTGCAATTATCTCTGTCTTTGCCTCTTCAAGCCCCCCATAAACAAAGCCCATGGATGGGCACCGATCCGCATCGACCATACACAATAGACGAACCAAAGGTATAAAAATTTTAATTGCAAATGCGGTGTGGTTCCAAAAAGTAGCGTTGAAGACTATGGACGTCGCTTGTTCTTCCTTTTTGGTCTTGTACCATTTGCAGGTCCTCCACTTATCTGAAGAAAACATCAACCTGAGCTTGTCTTTTTTCTCTAGAATGCTTTCTAGAGTGAGGAAAGTAGTAGCAAACCTCGTTTGTCCGGGTCTAGCGATGTCTCTCTTGTTTGTAAACTTCCGCATCAAGCTCAATGTTTTAGTGCGAGCATAAATAAAAATTATGAGTGTCCTCGCCTTTTTAATTACGCTCTTCACTTTCGAATCTTTGCTGATCTCCTCCAAAGCAAGATCAATGGAATGAGCAACACATGAAGTCCACCATATCTGAGGATATTTTGTGAGCAATAATCTCCCTGCTGCTACATTTGCTAAAGCATTATCAACAACTTGAACAACATTCTCCACGCCAACTTCAGTTATGCACTCATCCACGAGCTGAAAAATGTACTCGGTGGTGTGTGTCTCGTCAGAAGCATCTATGGACTTCAAAAATGAAGTCCCCAAGGAGCAATTGACACAAAAGTTCATGATGCTCTGTCCTCGCAAGCCCGTCCATGCATCAACCATTATAGAGCATCATGTCTTCTTCCATGTAATTCGATGACATTGCAAGTCATCAGATATTTTATTGACCACTTCTTTAAAAATATGCCGCTAATCTCATACCTCGTAGGAGTCTTGAGACCTAGACCATACATCCCAATTGCCTCCACTATCTGCTTGAACTGTTTCGTGGTCAATGCATTGAAAGGGATCGCCGATGTATATGCCTAGTTGCATATATAGGAGACAACCCTCTCACGATGGTCCTTGGATAAAGCATTTTTTATGCTCATCTGACATGTTCCTCGAACGGCGACGATCTGTTCCAGAGATTCGGTGTCTTTTCGCGGATCCAACATCTCCAGCGATGCCAATATCAATCTCATCTCTCATCTCAACAACCTCAACAGCTTTCTGACTCTTCTTTCTAGCAACGTCATTCAAGTATGATATCATCATCTTCTTCGTCTCTTCATCTACCTTAGGGCATGTGCAAGATGTTGCTTGAACCTAAAAATCCCTCCTTTCACCACCTTCTTGCACAACCAGCAAGTAACCGTGTTCGGATCCGCACGGTTTGAAAGGTATCCAAATTGCCATGCAGGATCACTTGATCCTGGCGGCACATAAAAGGACGAGTTACTACCAGAAGCGACATTCGTGGGAGGTGTTGCCATCCACATTGACAAGAACTCACAAGTTAAAGCTTGATATAAATAAGTTAATAATTATTACTTTAAGAACACACAATTTCATTTTGTATATAAATAAGAACAAACGAACTACAACACCTACATAAAAAAAATAATAGTATGTAACAATGTAACACATACATATAGACCCTTCTCAAAAACCATTCAACACAATAAAATATTAAATTCAATAATATAATTAACTTTGGCGAAGAAAATTTGTTGATAGGTAATTTGCATATCACCTTGATGAGAGAGTAACAATCCACTTCAATATATAAGATTCATGTTTTTTTAGAAATAAGAAATACAAAACCGACCATATGCTTATTCTTCTATTCATTAACTATATTCTTCTATTCATTAACTATACTCATTAACAATATGAACCATATGCTTATATTTTTCCATTAACTATATTCTATTCATTACATGTGAATCACGTAGAAAGCAAGACTCATCCAAGAAGCATACCCATATTTCACTATGCAACAAACTATAATTAAAAAATAGCAAAAAAAAAAAACCTATCCGGATTAAGCAGGCAGGGTTCAGAGGCGGCGATCGGATGGACCGATGGAGTAGGCGGCGACACTGGAGCAGATGGCGACACCGAAGAAAGCGGCGGTCGGAGCAACAAGCGGCGAGCGCAGTCAGGAGTAGGCAGCGACGGGGGAAGAGATCGCATGACGATGGGCAGGAGGTATCGGGGGTTTGCGTGGGGGTTTAGGTTACTGTCTAACAGTAACCTAAAACCTCTGTAAATGGGCATTTCGGATTCGGGTCCTCGTATCCCACTTGCAAAATCGACCGATTAGTCGGTTGACTATCCCGACTAGTCGACCCGACTAATCGGGGTACCCGACTAAAGACCGACTAGCTCAAATCGGGTCAGTCAGTATGCCGATTCGAGTAATCGGGCAACTAGTCGGCAGATTTTTGCAAGCTTGTAAAAAATAACTCAACAACGTAGGACTTTGTAATTTGACTAATAGATAACAGATCATAGAAAAATCATGCGCATGTAACACATTCTGTAGATGCATAAAGGGAGTCAAACTAATCTCCCCTTATCCTGTAATCAGGGAATGAGTCCCATCTGCTATCATCACAGTTCTCCCTGGAGGCACATGTCTGTACGTTGTAAGTTGTCCTCTATCTCCACACAAGTGATGTATAGCACCGGAATCTGAACCACTACAACTAGTAAGTGCATAAGTACTAACTGAGGTACAAGAAGATGTTGAAGCAGCAACATCTGAGTGACTTCTTGAGGTAGATGAGGAGGTAATAGGATTGGTAGGAGGCATGATATCTCTCAATCGTGCTACAAGTTCATCAAATCTCTTATCTGAAGAGGAAGCAACCACGGACTCAACTTGCTCAGCAACCCTAGCAGATGCATGAAAGCCATGATTGGAATAGCATGTATCCTCTGAATGTCGTGATCGATGATAGTAAGTGCGTAGCTGACGTAGACGACCTCCTATATCATGAGTCCCACTCTACAGAACTAGTAAAAACCTTCTCGACCTCGGTAGGCAGCCATCGCTGAAGAAGTCTGACTCCTAGCAGTGAACGGAATAGTAATCCTCCTAAGCCTGCGGAAAGCTTCCCCTATGGAGGAATAGTAGCATCCGCGAGAATCTAAGAGCGAGCAACATCATATTAGGGATCAAAGACTGCTAGGAATACACTAACCATGGTAGCATTCCTATGTCTTCTGCTGCTCAGGAGTAGCCGTGAGAGGCATGAAGCAGTGGAGTTTCTTAAACATCCCACGCAAGGATGTGTACAATGAATGAAGTGGCCATCCGTTCTGCTTGACAGTAAATATATCATGCTGGAGCTGTAAAATCTTGGTCTCATTCCTCGCCTGAGAATAAGTTGCTGCGAGGATATCCCACATCGTCTTAGCGGTGGGCTGATGTAACACATCATTAGCGATCTCTATCGTCAATGTACCAGAAAACCAAACTTTGATGTATGCATCATCTGCCTTTCACGAGGCACCAACCCATGTTTTCTCTATCGTCTCCTCCTCGGTAAGAATATGTTTCTTACAATTAGACTTCATACATAGCCCAGAGTTCATAGTTTGTCCCGTGCATCTTGACAATTGGCGTTAGACCTCTGAATGTGCCTATGACGGGTATGTCGACTTTGTTTTCTGACATTTTGCCAGATGAAGATCACTAGGGTTTTGCAGACCAAAGGATGAGAGTTTACACAGACATATGTGGATTTGAATTTATATGTAGACTTATGCACTCAAATCCATCAAGCCTCAAGGGATCCCGATGCAAGAACCTTAGGCTAGGAGGCCAGCGATAGTTAGTCGGCGATGACTAGCCGCGATGACAATGGGCCAGCAATGGGAGACTGACAACAACTAGAAAGAAGGGAGACGACGGAGGTGAGGAGCCATGGCTACCACTCGGCGACGACAAACAGGCTAGCCGACGGATCAACCGAGCGACGGCATCGTCGAGGGGGATAGGACGGTGACTGAGCGGGTAACGGGCCACAGAGTGGCAACGGGGTTACGGGTCAGTGGCGACAGATGGGGTCGACGGTGACGATGTCAGGTGAAGGAAAGGGCAGCGGCTGTGGTGCTAGGATTTGGGTTCGAGAGCTCCAGCTTAGTACCATCGCTCTGATACCATGTTGGGTAAAAGAACGAACTTGTTTATTCCTTGAACCCTAGAATCATATATGGAGGAGAGACCTATGGGTAAATTACATAAGTTACACGAAAAGAAACGAAAATTACATAAATAGTTCATAATCATAAATATATATCTACAAGATCAAATCACGTAAAAACACAATGGTGAAAAGTGGATCCTGCATTGTGGGTCAAATCAAGGCAACTACAATATCAGATAAAGATTTTTGAGAGAAAGAAATGAATTGCATATTCATGAGGACATAGGGTTCTCTTATATAGGAGAGAAATCTTTTGGACAAATTATATAGAGAAGACAGAAAGAATAGATAATACATAAAAGAAACCAAAGATAACTAGTATCTTGGCATCCTCTCCTGAAGTTGGAACGTAGATATATATCATGCTCAGCTTGGAACATCTCCGTTAAGGCTCTCGAGTCCTAGCCTTATGTATCATATCTCGAGTACATCTGTTGTCTGATCTCCTGAGCTAACATGAGTAGTAGAGACGAGGCCCCTATGTATCATGTCTCGAGTATAGTGACAGTCTACCTCGATATGCTTGGTCCTCTCATGGAAGGTTGGGTTGTTGGTGATGAAGAGAGCATCCTGGTTGTAACATTGGAGGAGCACAGGAAGAGGTACCTCAACTGTTAAGTCAGTAAGAATAAATCTGACCCACATCTTCTCTGTACTAGCATGTGCCATGGCCCTGTATTCTGATTCTGCACTAAATATGGCAACCACCGTCTACTTCTTGCTCTTCCATGACACCAAGATACTCCTTATGAACACCACAAAGCCAAAGGTAGACTTCCTGTCCTTGGGACGCCCTGCATAATCTGCATCTGCACAAGCTGTAACAATAACGAATGTTTCTCTGCTGACATGGAAGGACATATCGATATCGATATCGTTTCGATATCGTATCGATACGATATATCGACGATATATCGCCGAAATATCGCCCATATCGACGAGCCTTTGTGAAGAAAATGCTTGGAAATCAGGATATATAGCCATATCGGTGCCCATATCGGTCCCATGTCGATATCGATATATCGGAGATATATCGCCGATATATCGCGTTATTTCCTTCCATGTCTGCTGAATAGAAGACCAGTGTCAGGTGAGGCCTTCAGAGACCTCAGAATCATATGGATTGCATCCATATGTGCATGTCTAGGCTGCTTCATGAATGGACTCACTTTGCTTAATGCAAAGAATATATATGGTCTGGTGATGGTCACGCATAGGAGCTTCCCAACAATATCCATGTATCTCCTCTTGTCTACCTTATCAATATCATGCTCGAGTCCATGGGAATAGTGGCATGCATGTAATATGTCATACATGTCTCAGAGAGAAGATATGTAACGTACTTCCTCTAGGTCATCACAATACCTCGTCAGTTTCTGGCAAACTCCAGTCCAAGGAAGTAACGTATACTGCCAAGGTCCTTGGTCGCAAACTGTTAATCTAGAAAATCCTTGGCAACCTATCATCAACATAAACAAGTATAGTAATTGTACATCTACGAGTCATTTGGATAAAGAGTGAATGATTGGCAATCGATCTCACGAACCCATGTTGCTCTATCAAAACTGAGAGCTTCTGGAACCATGCTCTTGGATTTTGCTTAAGGCCATAGATCACCTTGTGAAGCCTGCAAACCTTCTGACACTCCCCCTCAGCAACGAACCCAGGTGGCTATTGCATGTAGATCTCCTCTTGCATGTCATCATAGAGAAAAGTGTTCTTAACACCTAGCTGGTAGATGGATCAATTCCGTGTCACTGCAACAGAAAGAAGCATATGCAGAATACTTGTGGATGAGTCAAAGCCCGAGCATTTGTGGAAAATCCAGCCCGAGCCTGACCCACAAGTACTTGGGTCGGGCCTGGGCCAGGCCTGCCTGCTATGCTACCGTGTTGTTGGCAATGGTGCTTGATTCTACGGCTCAGAATCTCTGATGGTAGTCGTCGGTTGCTGATTGTTGTGCGCCTCGTTGCTTTGGATGATTCGGATGGGCTCTTAATGTTCTTCTTTGCTGATGATGCTTCGTTCTTGCGAGGGGGTTGCGCTTGCGCACAGCTCCAAGTGGTGGCAAATAGGGTGGCGGCATAGCGTGTTACCCCCTCTCTTGGCTTTCAAAAAAAAAAAGGTGGCCGCATTCGATGCTCCTCACGTGAAGGCTGATGTGGATCCAGGTGATGCTGTAGTGCTTGCCTCGTGTTCTTTAGGGTTGTTGAAGATGGTCTTTGATGTTGATCAGGTTGAAGGGGAATAGTGGCAGCAAGACTGTTGGTTGCGCGTGGTTTCTGATCTGGGAGCTCCAAGCAGCTGTTGCATATGGTGTTGTTTGCTACATGTGCTGAAGGGAAAGTATATGATCTCAAATTTATGATAACAGTAAGAAGGAATCTAAACCAAAGAAATACAAATGAAGAAGTTGGGTACATGGAAAAAGGGTTCTAAAGCTATTGGAATAGATTAATGAACTTAGTTGATTTAAACCTCAGGCTAAACTAAGAAATTTACAAAATTACAATCAAGCAAAATGGAATACAGATGAAGGAATGCATGGGAATTGAAGGAATGGCATTTTCGGATGCGAGCCCTTATTCGGGCTGGCCCACAGGCTTCGGTCTCCGGCTCACTGAAGCCGGAACCCGGCCCGAATTCGGATTCGAGCCAAAACACTTGCCTAAACCCGACCGTCTATTGTTCGGGCTCAATCCTGGGCTGGGCTTCGTCGGGCCGGGAACCGGGCTGGGCTAGGCCGGCCCGAAAAAATGCCATCCCTAGCCATAGGGTACTCCATTCTGTTATGGAAGTTTATTCCTATTTTCTACAGGTTTCTTGATTCAACCAGTCATTATGAAAAGTCATCCACAAGGGAAAAAATGAAGGGGAGTGGCCCCAAAATGCCCAGGGTTTTCCATTCATTCTCCTAGCTGTAGTCATTAGCAGGGTAAACCCTAGTTGTAAGTATTTAGGAAATACATGCTCGCCAGTGATTTACAAACAATTTATGGCATATGCAATGCAATTCGTGCACAATACATGCATAATAAGAAAATATAACATTTCTAACATATCAATAAATTATAATATTCATAAGATAGACCATGAGTTTTCAATGTGTATTATACTTGCAAAATATTAAAAAAAATTGTCAGAGGGTCCTAATTGTTTTGTCGTAACAAACGGGTGGCATTTCATACCGAAGTTTTGTTACCTACAATTGAAACAAGAATTAGCATTTAATTTACCTGGCCCCTAGGGTGCTTTCCCTTTTCAGACCATGAATGATGCGGCTGATAAGCACCCATAGCTATCTCAGTGTCCCTTGAACCATCAAGAGACCTCTGATTGATATTGGCTGACCCGAGAATGACATACTCATCATCAACTATCATCCCCTTGGCATGAACGTACACCATAAATCGTCGAAATTTTTGTGCCAGAGCCTGAAAAGGCAATCACAAAAAGTTGTAATATAGAAGATTGTTGAATAAACATGTACCCGCATGTGTACAAACTGATGAAATTAAAATAAAGTTGCGCTAGGGAAACAAGATGCAATTAAGGACATCTATGAAGATCAAACTACAGTGCTTCATAGAAATAAGTACTTAATTCTGTTTTAGCAAAATAATCAAAACCAACTGTGGGAGATTGAGTAAATTCGGTGCCTACAGCTTACAAAGGGATAAGAATTGCAAGAACTCGGAAGGAAAAATGTTACTTGCAGGACAAGGGTGATGAAACAAGATGCAGCATTTGGAAGTTAGGAATAGGATTGTAGGGAAGAAATGAGATCATGGAAGTGACCAAGAAAGGCTTATAATTCCCTTTACCAAATGGACATTTCTGCTATATATTTTGGATCCCAAAAAAAAGCAATAGATTCTTGCCAATGAAATGGCATCCAAACATGTCACAGATAAAGTGTCAATTATCATGGCAGACATCTGCAATTAATAACAGTTGCAGTTAGATTTAAACAGACCCAACTAGCTTAAATGGATCTCCAGAAGAAGAGGCAGGGCCTCAACAAGATTAAGATCAAGCCAAACATCAAACACCCAATAAATTACTGTTCATAGATGCTGCACTCATTCAGGTTTTAACAGATAACTTTGTCTCAAGATAATTTGCTCCGTAAATTACAGAACAAAATGTGAGATGACAAAAAACTTAAACCAATCCATCTCCAAGCAAAAAGCAAATTTTGCAAGTCGTCCAGAAAGAGTCCAAAAATCTATGAAGAGGTGAAATCTCTTAAAATCAAGCCTGTCCACCAGGAAATAGGAACACAAATATTGGAAGTTGACTACTTGAAAAACACGAAGGACGAGGTACTTAACATTTGGTCTTGGAGCCTTGGAGGGCATGTAGTGTATGACAAGTCGGATCCGACAATCGTTATACCGACACCTCTCTCGTCTCTTAATACCCATCCCAAGCGACAATTTCAACAATTAACACACAATGATGATTAAGCAATATAATAAAGTGAGCTAAAATTTATTACACTCTACAAAAATGTGTATATTGACAAGTAATAGGGGATGAACCACAAAGAAATGTGGTAGAGCAGGAAAATGAATAGACAACTTAGGATTTTTTTAATTTTCTTAATTCATAAATATTTTTGTCAGTATTGAATTTATATATTTTTTATAAGTTTAAAAGATTGCCAATTTTTAATTTCAATTTTAAAATAAATGTAGAGTAATATATATATATAATATAAAAAAGGAATAGAAATGGACGTTTTTGGGTTTCAAAAATACAACAAATAAACTCAAACTTTCAGAAATAAAATATTTTTGGGGTTTAAAAAATTCTTTCCATTTTTGGCGATTTCTCGATAATTTTTGAGAATTTTGATGGATTTTCAAATAAGGAAATAGACAAAATAAAGAAAACAGAAAATACATGAACTTGAAATGGGCTTAATAAATATCTATCAAATAAAATTGAGCCCAATTTCTATTTTCCTAGATACTAGATGATATAAAGAAAATTCAGAAAGTTAAAACATATTCTTGTGATTTTTCTGTGAATTTTTATAATTTTTATAGGATTTTCTATGTTTTGTAATTTTGAGGAGTTTTAATTAATATTTTACAAAATATTTGAACAAAAGATAAAATATGACTAAATAGACGTATATGATTTTTTTATAGAATTTTAAATTCTTAACAAGAGAAAATGCAATGTTTTTTATTTCTTTATAAATAGGAAAATAATTTTAATTGCCATGCGAAAAATATATATGATAATATAAGGTTCTAGGCACTTAAGATAATTTTCCTATAATTTCTAGATGTAAAATGATATTTTTAATAATTAAATTGCAAGTACAAATTCGATATGCAATACATGGATGTAGTTGCAATATTCAAGAAGTTTCGGAGCATTATAACACTTTAGTAATCCAAAGGCATACATGCAATTTTTCACGCAATAAAATATATTCCATGATGGCAGGAGTCACAAGGGTAAATCTCAGCACCGATTTTGAGACTAACATGTGTGACATTAGCTATATCGTAGCTAACTAGCCTTCCCGAGTAGAACGGTCATGGATGCGCTCCAACTCTTCGCAATACTCCTGCTTGCTCACACACCGACGCTCAAGCACAAGCACAAGCACGACTCTATGGATCGCTTAAAAACACTATCAAGAACTCGCTCAAGAACGCTTAAGAACACAACCAAACAATCACACAAAGCACGAGCACAAAGCTCTTCTCTTATTAGAAGGGGAACTCGCTCTGGAGTGGGTTGTGACATTCTACACTTGTGTGTTTACCAATGAGCCACCACCTCTCCTTTTATACAAGACTCAAGGCAACCCAAGGGGCACTCATTATTACATCTACAATAATGATACATAAAGATACAAGAGGCCCTTCGAGTTCTTTAGCAACCCTTCGCGTTCTCCAGCAACTCTTCGTCTTCTCGTCTCTTCGACTCCCTTGTTGTCCTTTCGTCTTCCTGCACGGTTGATGCCACGCCAACCATCTAGTCATCAGCACACTCGCGCTCCAATGCTTGCTGATGCAGCTTTGCCGTATTTCATCGAGTGTTACCAAACACTCGATCTTGTGCCAAAGGGAACCAGCGGCCTCGAGACCCTCGTGCGGTAAACCCTTCCTTAGCATTTTGCATGCTAAAGGGGAGGGGGGGAAGTCCTCCAGAACTTCACTATTTGTGGCCTTCAGACCACTCTCGTATGTGTAGTACCGAGAATGCTCGACAATGCTCGTATTTAGCACATGCAATGCTCCATGCCTCCTTAGATTGCCACGCCTCGATACCGATATCGTACGCCTTCGTGCGTACGCCTATGTGATCATACCGCATTACTCTTCGATGCGTACTGCTTCACTGCATACCGCCCTTCTGCGCTCGCGTACGTACATGCTGCGTGCTTCTACTGTCATGCCTTGCATTGTTGTCTGTACTCGCTGCTCGCACTGCTACAAGCTTCACGATACTCTGAAACCGAGCCAGTGTCCTGTGTGACGCTTCTCCATTGTCACGTACGGTAGAGCCTCCCGACTCATAGGGGGTCCATGCAAAATACCTGCCCCCTCACGCACACAAGCACGTGGGGTGACGTGAATTTGAACTAAAGTGTAATAAATAAAAAGTATGAGGTCCTTAGATTAAATATTATAAAAATATTACATATGCAATATACCCCTTCTCGTGTGCTAGCGGACGACCCAGTTGATCTCACTTAAACACGTGGTAATTCCTCCATGCTCGATGACAGTTCGACGATGGAGGGTAGAGATTAAATCTCGCCCTCAGATCTGATGGTTCCCTGGCATCTGATCGGACGGATTATGTGTACCTCAAGTGTTGGGCCAGATCCAATGGTGATAAGCTCCCTTGGAAGTACAAGAAAGAACAACTGAGAGTTGAACTTTAATCGAGCCACTCATGCTCGCTCCAAATGGGTTCCTGTGCTCCTGGGAAGCTCGACATGATCCTGGAAGTGTTCCGCAACTGGTGAATGGTTCAAAAAGGTCCAGACCTCATCGGTAGAGGTCTGGGAGGTCGGAGAAGAATCGGATGCCTGGAACTGCAAGCTGAGATTTGACCCCCAGATGGAGCCCCTTCGAGCACTAACCTACACCAGAAGCTTCAAGGCTCAAGGGCGAAGCTCCTTGACCCGAAGGTGAGCAAAAATATGGTCTAGAATGGAGGGACGACGATGGGTAAAGAAGGATCTATGATTTCCATGATATGTGCAAGATCAACGATGGATAAGTGATCAAAGCGACAGAGGATGGAGGAGTGAATGTGGTCAAACAGTCAGTTAACAGTCAACGATAGTCTGAACAGAGGCCGGAGCCAAGAGCTCCAACGAACTATGATTTGTAATTTTAAGCTAAAATATACCAGGAAAGAAATAAGAAAATCACCTGCTTGGAGAGTCTGTGAGCAAAATCACCAGGAAAGGTCTCCGACGATGGTTGAATCACCTCATCCGCCCTTCGTCAGCGTCGCCAACCAGGAAACTCTGCTTCCTGTCACGAAGGGCAAGCTCCAGTAGTGATTTTTTTGGGAGAAAAGGTGGATTGCAAGGCTTGATTTTCAAAAATGGACGGAGGAGAGATTATATACAAGGTTGAATCGAGGGTTGACTAGCTCCAATCATTGATGTACGTGAGAGATCAGAGGTAAGTTGAGAAATCACAAGAAGGAATTGAAGGCAGAAGAGATCTGCATCGGACCAGAAAATTTGGCAAAAGAGGAAAAACAAGGGATGGATCAGTCCAAAGAGGGGGTGGACGAGTTGATCTAGGTCAATGGTCATTACCTCCTCATTGATCTACGTCAACTGCAAAGAGACAAAACATAAATAAAAATGGAAAGAAAATGAAAATGAAATGAAAAACGATTTTATTAATTAAAACTTAAAATATGAAAATTTTCCTTATTTTATATACTATTTTAGGTGATTTTTATTTATTTATATCGATCTATTTATTATGTGTAATTTTTACAAGTGTATTTATATGTATTAATACATATTTATTGTGTATTTTATTTTTATTTTATGTTTTAAATATTGTTATGTGTACATATTTTATTTATTTATAATAGAAACACATATTTACATACTTTCATTTCATTTTTCTCCTTTTATTTATATACTTAATTACTTATGGGTATGGACACTGTACGTATAGTATACCTATATATATATGATTCTATTATTTAATTGAATGCATTTTAAATGACTTTATTTTATGTTTGTATTTTTAATATGTTTTATATAATATTTGCAAATATTTAAAATTATAAAAAAGAGTAAAATATAAAGAATAAATAAAATAGGTAAAATGTATAGGTTTTTAATACAATAGGATCCAAAAAGCCAACTTGTATATCTTAACTCTATTTTTAATGAAACTTCCTCCATTAAATGGATAATTTAATTTTAAGAACAATAAAATGAGTTTGGTGAATTTTGAATTCGTATGGAGGAGATATCGATCATTGAAGTTATGTTTGCAGATTTTTCGTATGTGTGGCCCGGTCATCCTGTTCATTATTTTATATGCAATTATTTTTGTATTTTTCTATGTATTTTTGTGTACATGTTTTATGTTGGGAATATCTTTCTTTGAAGTGTGCAAGAGTGCGTATAAAATAGTGTAAGTTTGGTTGTATATGTTGTGTATTGGGCTCCTAGGGTTTCTAGGTGTTTGTGTTATTTTATTTATATTTATTTGCCCTTACCTCCTCCTACTTTATTCCCCATCGACCAAGTTAATATTGACTTAATCTCAGGGTTTAAGGTCAGTCATTATTTACAATACTTCCTTTTTTCTTTTGTTTTCTTTATTCATTTATTTTGTATTTAAATACAGGTTTTTATGTACTATTTACAGTCAACAGTCAATGTGTTAATTTGTATAAGTTAGATATATTTACATGTATTTATCTAGAGATTTAAAGACAAAATAAAGGAATAAAAGCGAATAAATGGGTATTCACCATCCCCTATACTTTTACAGGGATAGGGTATCGAAATCAGCCAGTATATCCTTTTACAGGGATATCGACGATATATCGCCATATCGGATCATATCGGTAAAAAATGACTGGATTTAGTACAAAAAATCCTGGATATCGATCGATATCGTCGATATTACGCCGATATCTCTATATATCAATGCTATTATTCATGCAAGATTGGTTCCACTACTTATCTAGCTACACCCAGTATTAAAACACATATCTAGCTACACCTAGTATAAAAACACACAATGGTTTATATAGATTTTGTTTCGGGTCGGGGGCGTTGCCCCCGCACCCATACAAAGGGGGCCAACCTGGGCCCCCCAGCCCCCTAGGCTCGCTGATCGGGCAGCGAGACCCCAGTACTAGTAGGGTATGGTGCGATAGGAGGGTGCATACAATGGTTTTTCAACTTGGAGTATATTTGCAAGTTATTTCATGTTGTAAGACTTGAATGAAATCCATTCCCAAATCTATAAGTCAAATCTTCAAAAAAATATCTATAAGTCAAGAATCAACATTAATATCGATATGTTTGAAATGATCGATATATGCGATATAAGCTTCATAAATGACCAATATGTGTGACCCAAGAGTATATTTGTAAGTTATTTAGTGATCTAATATCTTGGATGAACTCCATTTTCAATATATATAGGTCTATAACAACTAACAGTACCGGCGATATGTTCGATATGACTGATATGTGCAATATAAGGATCATAGTTTTCATAAATGATCTATATGTGTCATCTAAGTATTTATATGTTCGATATTCGTAAGTTATTTAATGTTATAAGAACTTGAATGGAATCCATTCCCAATATCTATAGGCAAGGAACAAACATAAACAGCGATATATTCAATATGATCGATATGTGCGATATATGGGCTATAAATGACCGATATGTGTAATATAAGTGTGTATTTGTAGGTTATTTGTTATTTTAATATCTTGGATGATCTTAATTTCTGAAAAAAACGATAAAAATGGCATTTTTGAGCCATTTCTGACATTTCCACCGATATCGTCGATATATCGGCGATATATCCCGATATATCCATTTTCGGACGGACCGAAACGATATCGATATCGATACGGCCTTCCTTGCTCAAGAGTCACACAGATGACATGAAAGGTTATATTTCGCCACATTGACTCGATTCATGAGCATAGTCTCATAGAACCTAAAGAATTAAGTCGAAGTGACCAGAAGTCTCCCAATTCTGGTCCTTAATGGAATCCTCTAAAATTAAGTGGATTAAGGTCTAGACCAAGCTCCATTCTTCAGATTTTATCTAGACTTGTTCAATTGTCAAAAAAAATGCGTATGCAATACAAGAAAATCTTTTTTAAACTATTTTCTAATTTGAACTTTTTATGGAATTTTCCAGAAATGTTTTCTTTTCAAATTTTAATGGAGTTTTGAAAATATTTTTCAAATTTTTAGGTATTTTTTACTTTATGCAAATTATTATGAGATTTTTTTTAAAAAAGTAAAAGAGTTAGTAGTATGTGCAGAATTTATGTAAGTGTATTCTTTACAGTTGATTCGTCATATAACCTTACTCAATGTATTAGTCATATTTATTGAAAATACAAAAATACAAGTTATGGTTGACGCATATATAGAATATATACGGCCCTCCTATAGATAGCGCGAACTATGTCCTCATAGTGATCAAAGAGAAGAAAGGTAGACATAACTCGTGTTCAGTATAGAAAAGCCTATACTACGACTCAATCACGGAAAAAGAAATCGATCATCTCCCCTATACTTAGGATTAACTAATTCTAAGTATAGCAGATTGTATAAAAAGTAAGGATGATCGAGGTTTGGAATGTACGAAATCATTGGCTCGACCTATCTCACCATATACTTAGTGTAAATATGCCCTAAGAATAGAAAAGTATTATCAACAAGTTGGGAGACATGTGAGGCTTTAAAGAATGAATACCCGAGTTACTCATCCCCCATATACTTAGGATGAAGCATATCCTAAGTATAGCATGTAGAGAGTATTATTATTATATGTTATGTACCTTTTAGTATTTTCTTATTGTTCTCTGGACTACTATATAATTTACCCGTGAGGTCTCTCCCTATATAAGAGAGACTACTCATTTCTTCCAACATGGTATCAGAGCCTCAACCCTAGGGCTCTCTCTCCACCTGCCACCCCCCTCTCTTCATTTTCCGCCACCGCCGCCCTCTTGGGCTCCTCTCCGCCGTTCTCCTCGCGGGCTCCTCCCCGCCGCCCTCCTCTCGGACGCCTCCCCGCCGCCCTCCTCTCGAGTGCCCTCCTCGCCGGCCCCTACTCCCAGCCCTCAGTCGTTGGTTCACCGCCCAGTCGCCGGTTCCAGTTCGTTGCCCAGCCCCTCGCCGGCCCCCAGCCCATCGTCGGCCCCCATTCACGGCCCCGGGACCTCGCCGCCAGCCCAGGGGTCGCTGCCCTCACCTCCAGGCCGTGCCCTAGCCGTCCCTGTCCTAACCGGCCCAGGACCTTGCCACTCGCCGTCAACCGGCTCTTGTTCTAGCCGGCACCGCGACGCCTCTTGTCGCCTTGATCATAGCCATCTCTTTCTCCAGATCTATGAATTTGAGTGCGTAATGTCTAAATACGCACTCGAATCCTATGCAGTTTGTGTAGACATCTGTCATTCTGTCTACCAACCCTAGTTCTTCTCCAGCGGCGATATGTCAGAATCCAAGGTTGATATGCCCTCCATAGGCGCGTTCAAAGTTCCCGCACCAATAGTCAAAATGGACGGGTCGAACTATGAGCTCTGGGCGATGCAGTTCATGGTATCATGAAGTCGAACGGTAAGAAGCACATTCTTACCGAGGATGAGCCCGCAGAGAAGATATGGATATATGCCTCGTGGGAGGCTGATGATTCGTATGCCAAGGTTTGGCTGTCAGGCACACTGTCGATGGAGATTGCCAATGGTGTCCTCCATCAGCCCACTGCCAAGGCGATGTGGGATATTCTGGGTGCAACATATTCACAAGTGTGGAATGAGACCAAGATGTTACAGCTTCAACATGATATATTCATGATGAAGCAGAACGACAGACCACTTCACTCCTTGTACACGTCCCTGAGAGGGATGTTTGAGAAGCTATACAGTACCATTCCAATCACAACGACCCCTGAGCAGCAGAAGACGTTTCGGAATGCCACCATGGTGGGCGTTCTACTTGCAGCCTTAGACCCTGAGTACGAGGCTGCCCGCTCTCAGATTTTGGCCAATGCAGTTATTCCTCCAATGGAGGATGTTTACCGGAGGCTCAGTCGCATATCAGTGTCTTCCAACTCATCTACTCCACCCCCATCGGCGATGGCAGTATCGCGTGGGAAAGATGGTCAGTCTTCTGGTCGTGGACGTAGAGGTGGTAGGGGTGGTCGCTTTCGTCACCCTTGTTCGTACTGTCACCGCACATGCCACTCGGAGGATATATGCTACTCTAAGCATGGGTTCCCAGCTTTGGCGCGTGTAGCTGAGTATGTTTTGCCCCAGTCAGCATCCAATGCAGACAACCGTTTTGAGGAGCTTGTGGCACGTCTACGTGATATTATGTCACATTCTTCTGCTGATTCTTCTGATGGACCTTCTGATGTTGCTGCCTCTGCCTCTGCCAGTTCCTCTACTGTCGCTAGTACCTCAGGTAGTGCTACTGCATCTACGTCTTGTCATGATATATATGATTGGATTATAGATTCTGGTGCCACACATCACATCTGCCGAGATTGAGAGAGACTTGAGTCCTACAGGGACATTCCCCATGGCCGTTCAGTACATATCGCAAATGGTACCCATTCCCCCCTTATTGGACATGGGGAGGTCGTTCTACCTTCTTCCATGCATCTACATAATGTTATGCATGCTCCCGAGTTCTCCATGAATCTGTTGTCTATTAGTCAGGTTACGAAGGATTTGCACTGTCGTGCTATATTTGACCCCTCTTCTCTTATTTTTCAGGACATACTAACGGGCACGGTGATTGGCTGTGGCTCTGAGCAGAATGGTCTGTATAGGCTGGTCCCGGAATTCTTATGCGGGCGTTTCCTCTTATTCCGCCGGACCAATATCTCCGTACATCTGGCATCTTCGCTTTGGTCATCTCCCGCTCCCGAAAATGCGACACCTTCTACTTCAGATTTCTCCCAGTTCTTCCTTTCGCTGTGAAGCGTGTCAGTTGGGAAAGCATCATAGGTCTAGCTTTCCTAGTCGTCAAAGTCGGAGCAGTTGCTCCTCGTTCGAGTTGTTTCATATTGATATTTGGGGTCCGAGTTGTGTTCCCGATCATCAGGGACACATGTTCTATCTAGTTGTAGTGGATGATTTCTCTCGTGTATCTTGGGTCTTTCTTTTAAAGAATAAATCTGAAGCAGGAGATGTGATTAAAAATTTGATTAATAAAGTGCAGAATGTTTTTTCCTCTACTGTCAAATATGTTCGTACAGATAATGCTCTGGAATTCTGCACACGGTCTCTCTCTCTCTCTCTGTTTCTCTCGTCAAAGGGCATTATTCACCAAACTACTTGTGCTTACACATCTCAGCAGAACGGCGTGACAGAAAGGAAACTCCATCACCTTCTTGACATTACTCGAACTCTTCTTATTCAGAGTTGTGCTCCTATCTCTTTCTGGGGGATGTTGTTCTTACAGCTTGTTACCTGGTCAATCGTATGTCGTTATCTGTCCTAAGTGAGAAAATTCCTATGTCTATCCTTTTTCTTGATAAGGAATTATTCTCACTTACTCCTCGTATCTTTGGTACTGTTGCCTTTGTTCATCTCCTCACTCTAGGGCTTGACAAACTCTCTCCTAGAGTTGTCAAGTGTGTCTTTGTTGGTTACTCTCGGACTCAGAACGGCTATCGCTGTTATGACCCCATAAACAAGAAATACTTTGTCAGTGTTGATGTCACGTTCTTTGAGTCAGTTATGTATTTTTCACCTGCAGGTGACAGGCTGGTACCATCCACTACCAATGATGATGTCTATGTCCCTCCTCCTCCTAGTTGGGGTTCACCTGAGTCTACTCCTGTACCAATTACTACGCCATCTTCAACACCACCACCTCCGCCACCATCACCTCCGCCACCACCACCTCCACAACCTCATATTCCACCCTTACCAAAATTCTATACGCGTCGGTCAGGTCCTGCTCAGGCTATACGTCAGACATCTATCACGCCTCATGTATGTTTTGATGACATTACTACTGACGGGTCAGATATGGTACATGTACAGGATTCTTCATTGTAGGAGGAGACTACACCATCCAGTACAGTGGACGATAACCTAGATATTCCTATTGCTATCCGGAAGCAAAAGAGGATGTGTGCATCTTAACCCTTCGCTTCTCAGGTGTCTTTTCATAGCCTCACAGGCGACTTTCAGAGATTTGCTGCAGCTTTGTCGTCCAAGGACATACCACGGACCTATCAGGAAGCTATGAAGATTGATTTCTGGCGAATGGCTATGGAAGACGAGATGCGTACCTTACAGTCTCATGGCACATGGAGCTTGGTTACTGCTCCTCCTGATGCATCCATTGTTAGCTGTAAATGGGTATTCACAGTTAAATACCACGCAGATGGCAGTCTAGATCGATACAAGGCTCGGTTGGTCGCTCGAGGTTTCATACAAACCTATGGTGTGGACTACATGGATACATTTTCTCCGGCGGCTCGTCATTCTACCCTTCGCATACTCCTATCAGTTGCAGTGGTACGTGACTGGTCTATATCTCAACTTGATGTCAAGAATGCATTCTTGTATGGAGATCTGCAGGAGGAAGTCTACATGCAGCAGCCACCAGGGTTTACTGCTGAGGGGGAGAAGCATATGGTGTGTAGACTTCACAAGGCAATTTATGGCCTTAAACAGAGCCCAAGGGCGTGGTTCCAGAAACTTTCCCATCTGATTGAACGACAGGGGTTCAAGAGATCGAATGCAGACCACTCATTGTTTATTCAGAAGTCTTCTACAGGTACGGTTGTCATCATGGTCTATGTTGATGATATTCTGTTTACAGGAGATGATGTTCAGAGAATAGAGAGGGCAAAAGCGTTCCTAGGCCATCAGTTCGTCATGAATGACCTTGGAACCCTAAGATACTTTCTGGGATTGGAATTTGCCAGGAATGCACAGGGTCTAGTGATGACCCAAAGGAAGTACATTACAGATTTCTTGACTGAAACAGGCATGGCTGGATGCAGACCACCGAGTATTCCCATGGATCCAAGCATGAAGCTGTATGATGATGACACTGCTGAAGTAGACCAGAGGAGATATAGAGAAATGGTGGGTAAGCTCCTTTTTATCACCATAACTCGACCTGATATTGCCTTTGCAGTAAGCCAGGTGAGTCAATTTATGGAGCAACCAAGACAAGTTCATATGGATGCCTTATACATGATACTGAGGTATCTAAAGTCTTCTCTAGGTTTAGGGTTGCTATTCCGAAAGGGCACAGATCTATCTATTTCAGCATGTGCAGATGCCGATTATGCAGGATGCCCTAAGGATAGAAAGTCAACCTCAGGATTTGCCGTTTTTGTTGGGAGCTCTTTGGTCTCTTGGAAAAGCAAGAAGCAAACCGTTGTGGCAAGGTCCAGTGCAAAATCTGAATATAGGGTCATGGCACAAGCAAGCACGGAGATGATGTGGGTTCGATCTGTGCTAGAGGATCTACATGTAGCTGTACCTTTACCTATGCAGCTTCAGTGTGACAATCAGGCAGCATTGTTTATTGCCAACAATCTAGCATTCCATGAGAGAACAAAGCATATTGAAGACTGAAGTTGACTGCCACTACACTAAAGACTTGATCCAGAGAGGCTTGATATCTACATCTCATGTGAGCTCAGGAGATCAGACTGCTGACATACTCACCAAGCCGTTGCTCAGAGGACCCTTCCAGAGATGCTCTTCCAAGCTGAGCATGATCGACATCTATGCTCCACCTTGAGGGGGAGTGTAGAGAGTATTATTATTATATGTTATGTACCTTTTAGTATTTTCTTATTGTTCTCTGGACTACTATGTAGTTTACCCGTGAGGTCTCTCCCTATATAAGAGAGGTTAGGGTTCCCTTGAATAATAAGTTGCCCATATCTTCCAACATAGCAGTGATGAAAGGGATGAATGAGTAACCATAAGAAGAAAGAATAGAAAAAGAAATGAAAAGAAGAAAAGAAGAAAAATAAATGATATTTTCGGATTTTCTAGTTGTCTAATCCACCAGCACCAGGAGCTCTTCTTGGCATATCACATCAACCGAATCGACAACGGATAGGAAAGTGTCATGCTCGAGATATGGTTTCAACTACTGCTCGTTGACTACAAAAGGTCGTGCGTCAGATGACAAACCAGATATTACAATGCTATCGTTGTCACGTACATTTTTTACGATGAAAGGCCCAGAGCATTTGCTTTTTAGTTACCTGGAAACAACTTTAACTTTGCATCAAACAACCACATCTTTTGATTTGGATTGAAATTCTTTCTTTTGATGTGCTTATCATGCCATTTCTTGACTTTTTTCTTTGTACATGAGGTTGTCGTCAAATGCATAGTCTTGGATTCTAATAGTTTGTTCAGGTCAATCTTTATATCCTTGCCGGCTTTCTCTCGGTCCAAATTGCATAAATACAAACTGCCCAAGAGAATTTATGAATGAGTTCGACGGGCTAATGGCATGGCTTACCATACACTAGATGGTAGGGAGACATGCCTGAAGAAGACTTGTATGTTGCATAATAAGCCCAAAGAACAGAGTCGAGCAGTTGTGACCAGTTCTTTCTATCAGGACGTGCAAGTTTCTGCAAATATTTTTGATCTCCATGTTTGAACACTAGACCAAGCCATTAGCATGTGGGTAGTACGGAGATGCGACACGGTGTTCTATGTCATACTCCTTTGTTAGCTTCTTTACCTCTTTGTTGATGAAGTGGCTACCTCCATTGGATATCAGATCTTTGGAATCTCGAACGTGAAGTGATGTTATATTTAAGGAATTGACAGATAGTGCGCCTGTCAGCGGCTCGAACAGAGATCGCCTCCACCCATCGACTGACGTACGCGACAACAAACAAGATGTACTCGAAATCTTGGTTGTTCGGAAATGGACCCATGCATCAAAGACATCTGATATCCGAATGTACTTGAGAGGCATGGTATCTCGAGAAATGATGGTGCCGCACATCTTCTGGCAGTGAATACAACGTCTGACATATTCAATAGCATCTCGCATCGCTAAAAAGAGTCGGTCATTAGAGGCCGTATTGAAGAATTTTCATTGTCCGCTATCCAGAATGGTGTCCTTCATATTCTAACTTGTGACAATGATTTAGGACACTTGCATACTCCTCAAGAATGCACCTTCACCAGATACAATCTGCACCCTCTTGAAACAAGTATGGATCCTCCCATTAGTAAAAATGTATGTCGAACATGAACTTGTCCACTTTCAGCTCGGTCAATCTCATGGAACTTTTTGGAGACAAGCTAGTTCACAATATTAGCGTACCAACAGAGCGAGGTGATCGACAATATCGCTTCATCTGGAAAGGTTTCAGTGATCGGAATGACGTTCTTTTCAGGAGTATCTAAGTCTTTAATTCTGGAAAGGTGATCTGCTACAACGTTCTTGACTTTAGGTTTATCTCGTATTTCCAAATCAAACTCCTGTAGTAGAAGGATCCAACGAAGTAAACTTGACTTTGCAACCTTCTTTCTCTGTAAGTACCGTATGGCAGAATGGTCAGTGCAGACAATCAACTTTGAGCCAAGTAAATGGGACTTGAATTTGTCAAACGCAAACACTACCGCTAGTAGCTCTTTTTCTGTAATGGTGTAATTTCTCTGGGCTTCGTCCAGAGTTCCTCTAGCATAATGAATTGCAAATGTACATCCATCCCATCGATTTCCCCAACAACCCCAATGGCACAATCAGAAGCATTTGTCATGATCTCGAATGGTAGAGACCAATCCAATGCATGTAGGACAGGAGCCTGGGTGATTATTTCTTTCTGTTGATCAAAGTCACGGAGCACTCTGTCATCTACAATAAATTTGATGTCCTTTGATAAAAGCTCTATCAACGGTCGAGCAATCTTGATCTTTGGTATGCCTTCAGTAAAAACCGACATGCCCCAAAAACGACCTGACTTGCTTTAATATAGTAGGTGGCTCACGTTTTGATATCACTTCCACTTGACCGGATCGACCACCATGCCTTGCTTGGAGACGACGTGACCCAACACAACTCCCTCAGTCACCATAAAGTGACTCCTCTCCCATTAGAGCACCAAATTAACTTCGCAACATCGCTGAAATACTCGATCTAGATAAGTCAGACATTGATTAAAGTTATCTCCGTAGATCGAAAAATCATCCATGAATACCTCAAGAAAACTGGCCACATGTCAGCAAATACGGGCCAACATACATCTCGGAAATGTAGCAGGGGCGTTACACAATCCGAACGGCATGCGTCTGAAGGCGTACGTCTCAAATGGACAGGTAAAGGTGATTCTCTCTTGGTCTTCAGAGGCTATAACAACATGATTGTATCTAGAGTATCCATCCAAGAAATAGAAGTATTCCTTTGCATTAAGTCTTTCGACTATTTGATCAATGAAGGGCAAAGGGAAGTGATCTTTCTTGATGGACAGATTCAGACATCTGTAATCCACGTAGACTCGCCAAGAAGTAGATACACTGGTTGGAATCTCCTCTCCTTTGTCGTCCGCTACAATAATATTTCTTGATTTCTTAAGAACCACATGTAACAGACTTACTCATTTTGAGTCTGAGATGGGATAGATAAAACCTACATCATACCACTTCATGATTTCTTTCATCATGACCTCTTGGAGGTTTGGGTTCAGCTGACACTGAAATTTACAGTAAAGACTGCAGTCCTCTTCTAAGTAAATATGGTGCTAACACAATGGATGGTTTATCCCATGGAGGTCTGTAATTTGCCTGCCAATTACCTTGCGGTTTCTTTCTAGAACCTCGAGCAAGCAAGATTCTTGGTCCTTGGTCAACTAGGAATTGATGATGACCGAGAACATGTTCTGCTTACTCGTAAGGAAACCGTACTTTATCGATGAGGGTAATGGTTTCAGCTCTGGAAGGGTCTGAATTGGTTCTGTGGTGGCTTCAACAACAGTGGTATGTGTTAGCTCTGTCGACTGTATGATGTCCACCTTGATTATTTTTGACTCATAATACAAGACATCAGTAAGATATGCAAGGAATTCGTCGTGCTCTGACGCGGATGAATTCTTCTGAATCATTTCAATAAGCTCATCAGCAAGGACCTCATCCTCAAGGACAGGGGAAAATCCGATTGTGCTTTCCAAGCAATCCTCCTTGAAGAGGAATTTATGGGTTTCATTATCATCCAAGAACAATGTTGTGACACTGCTTTCAGCTAGAAAATCACAATCATCAGTTTCTTTCTGAATCTGCTCACTCTCATCTGACACGGACTCTGCAAGCTCTGGTACATGGATCATTTCAATAAGGACCTTGTCGTTGCTTGAGCAAAAGGTGATCTTGATGGTGCCATAGTCAACCACTGCTTCGACTGTTTGAAGGAACAACCATCCTAATATGATCGGGGTATGAAGTAGGGGTGGCGAGGTGTCCATATCTAGAACAATGAAGTCCACAGGGAACTTCATCCCTTGAATTGTGACGATGACATCCTCTAAAATGCCCATTGGCCGCTTCACTAATGTGTTTGCGAATTGTAGAATCATTCTTGTTGACTTCAACGGTTATAACCCAAAATCTTTGAGTAGTGAAGTATGCATCATATTGATAAATGGCGTGCTTCGAACTATTGGTTGAACATCTCATATATGATAAGAGGCGCTTCTGTGTCCTTGCTCGGGAGGTTATTGATTGCATTGATAGTTACCATGGTAAGAAAGTGCTTGATAGGTTTTCTGTGTCCTCTCTTGAGACGCTTGGTCGTACATGCCTCCTTTAGTCCTTTGTCCATCACAGGCATGTGCTCCATGGCTTCAACAAAGGCACTTTCAGCATTATGTTTTGCCATAACTCCACAATATTGGAATCAGATAAGATTGCTTTCATTTTTTTACTGTTTTTTACTTAAATACATCAGGAAATTGAATGTGAATGCCATCAAAAATATCATTTGCACAGGTGGATGATTAAGCATGGTACAATCATGCACAACATAAGGGAAAATAAAAGCAGGAAATTCAGTTGTATCGACTTGCACGGGATCGGCTGTCGCTGCTGGCGTCTCATTAGTTGCATCGACCGGACGTCGACTGTTATTGCTTGTTTTTTTATTTTCTTCATTTTTTTGTTTTTTCTGGGTGGTCCTGCTCCTCCTTCCTCGTCGAATCCAGAACTCAATAAGGCATCAGCTGGTGGTGATGATCTCGCTAATAGAAGCTTTATTTTCCCTTTTCTGTGTAGCAGTCGGTTGTAGTGTCCTACCGCTCCTGATAATAACAACATTAGATAAAATAAAGGAATTTATACATGACTCAAGAGGTGGTGTGGCACTACGGTCTACCTGCTCCTTTCTTCTGAAGTTGTTAGGGTTTGCCTCAACCTGCACAAGAATGATTGTCTTTACGCCAATGAGTTCATCTAGCTTATGGCTTATCTCGTTCATATTTTTTATCAGCTGAGCCAAGAAATCCAGAGCAAGATTCAAAGAAGCAGCCTCTGAAGATTCAACAATCTGTGAGAGCTGAGGCTGATGGCAGTACTTTTGTAGATGGTAGGACGGGAGGTGATGAGGAGGATACTGCTAGTGTAGGTATCGAGGAGGAGGGAATTGATTCTGATATTGAGCAGTCCGCTACTACTGATGGTATGGTTGTCTGATACCGACAGCTGGTGTAGATACCACGATCTCCAAGTATGTCCCCGATGAGGAGACCGGTGGGACTGATGTTGCTGAAGATCCCATCCACACTATTGTGGTTTGAATGATCGGATTTATTTGTCTGACCCTGAGGTTGTCCTCCATGACGGGTCAGTGATTGTTCGTTTCACCATGCGACATTTTTCTCTTGAATTTGTAGAGGTGATGGATAGAAAGGCTCGATATAAGCCTGGAGCTCTGGATGGTACACAACCATCTGTTGTTGTGGTGATGATCCCTGGTCGGGTGTCTACACATAGTACACATGCTGAACTAACTGGGGTGGTCCTTGTCTACTGATGAAGTTGTTTCTTCCGTTTTGCAGAATGCTCGGTTGGTTCCTTCATAGACTGGTAGGCATGGATGGTACTTGCCAGAAGCCCAAGCTGCTTGGATATTTGATTGAGCTTGTCCAGCTACGTGGTTCTTTGTTCAATCACTTATAATTTATCAAGGTCTTGTGATCGTTTTTCAATGATATCGACTTTAGATAGATGTTTCCCGATGATGCTGACATTGGAACTCATGTTTCTCTCTTTTTCATGATGCGATGTCTTGATGATAGGCTTGTGTGGGATCGGTGGAGCTTTCTGAAACACAAGGGACGAAGATAAGGCGGCTGAGCCCTCAACCATCTCCTCGAAGATCTGCCAGATGACGTTTTCATCCTTGTTGAAGTGCAATCATCCGCACACGACATCTACGAGGCATTAGCTTTCTTGGTGCAAGCCCTCAAAGAAATTCTGGATCAAGCTAGTGTTCGACGGTTCATAATGACGGCACTTACCCATGAGATCTTTGAATCTTTCGCACACCTCGTGAAATGATTCGTGGGACATTTGGGAGAAGTTGGAGATCAACGTTCACATCTGGTTCAGACGACTCAGGGGATAATACTTGTGAAGGAAGGTTGATTTGAGCTTTTCCCAGGTCGCCAGTTGCCACTACCTTGCCTAAGTGATTGATCATGTACAATACCTTATCTTGAAGGCTAAACGGGAAGGCAGTCATCTTTATTACCTACAACGGAATGTTAGGGTAGTGCATTGTACTACAAATCCTGTTGAACTGCTGCAGGAGTATGTATGGTTCCTCATTGACATTCCCATGGAAGATCGACGAGAGAGGGAGCAATTATGGCTTCAACTCAAAGTGCTCCTGGATCATGTGTATTATTATCCACTCAATAACCTGGTCAGCACCAGGGTTGTAGGTTTTTTTCAGAGTTGGTTTAGGTGGTCCTACTCTCTCATCTCATCCTCCCATGTTTCCTACAAGTTGCTCATCCTAAATCCCATCATGGTGTTCCTCATCCCCTCAGATTTCTCTATCCCTCCTCAACTCATTTAGCATTCCCTGAAAGCAACTTGGGCGAGAGCTTGATCCGTCAACTGTTGCTGGATGGCTTGAATTAAGGCGAGCAACTATGTGTTGACTTCATTCCCATCCACGATGTCATCCAAACTCAACCCTTTGTCACGTCTCTGGGGAGCCATCTCACAATCCAACTGTAGTTCATGCTCCTGATCAAATGTAGAATCTGCATTGGGAAATAAAATCCGACCAATCCTCAGAAAAGGAAAAAGTTCGAGATGAGAGTTTGTCTCAAACAATGGATTTATTAGTGAAAGAAAAGTGATAAAAGGACAAAGATCGGGACGAGAGTCGTCTCGACCTTTGAATTGGGCAAAAAATCGAGTAAAAAGAGAAGTCTGCAAAGGCCGAACTCAATTCTTGGAGATCACTCCATATTATTGAAGATGTCGACATCCAGAAATCGATACTAGTGTTCGCAAAATCGGTACAAAGCCATCCTTGATGCGACATCTAGGGAGATAAGAGAAATGATGATAAAGGAAGAGATTAAAGAATATGAAGAATTCAAGAAGGATTGAGAAGAGAAGGCTCAAAATGGGCGAGGAAGAAAATGAAGCGAAAAAAAGAGGTGAGAGAAAAATAACGTAAAGGCACGGTATTTTTTATCTTGACCTGCTTTAAACTAATCAACCAAACCACAAAACAAGGATTGAATCACCAATTCAACACAATGAGGCATGAGAGTTTGGAAATTATCTTTTCAATTTTATGTATTGTATCAGATAATCTAGTCAAATTTAGTCCTTATCGACTAATCCTATAGGCGAGTGAGTACTGACCCGACAATCATTGTGTACTTTCCACTATCGTTGTAACCACTAGCATGTACTTTTTAAAGGTTCTTGTTATCAGATCTGGACCGCAACTACTAAGCCAAAGAAGTAGAGGAGGAATCTGATAGGCGGAACCAATACTTCAGAATCGAGTCCGCAAGGATACACGACCCTACTCAGATGCGGAACGATGAGACAAATACCCCCGTAAGGGATGGCTTAAGCTCAATACTTCAGACTAAGTCTGCAAGCAGACAAAGCTCTACTCGCCCACGTACGATAGAAGCGTCAATACTTCGTGAATCCATGCGATAGACAAAGCAGAATCTGGGCTAGGTTGGGCATTATTCCTTAAGAATCGTGCCTCGTTCTGTTTGGAAGGCAATGTAGGTAATATCGGTATCAGTATTCGTATTGGTATCGTATCGATACGATATATCGTCGATATATCGACGATAAATCGATGCCATATCGCCGGATCGGACCGATTTTGTGAAAAAATAGCCTTCGAAAGGCAAATATCGACCATATCGACGATATATCGGTCATCTGTCGATATTGATATATCGTCGATATGGCTTATTATGCTGGAAGGTACTTGAATACAATGATGGTGTTGTGAACCCTGTTAGAGTATTTGGTTGTGCGCCCATTGAGTTGTAACAGGGTAAATGGATCCTGGAGAAGATCCATTTACCCCATCCAGTGTTTAGTCCCACATCGTCCAACGGTGGGACTTGGAGGCTCTGGAGAGGCTATATAAGGAGCCCCAGACCTCCTGTATCCATTGAGAGAAAAGCAATAAAGCATATGCCCCTTTGAGGGCTTCTCCCGTGGTTTCATCCCGCTCCTCACGGAGTAGGGTTCCACGTAAAATCATGGTGTTCCATGTTCTATCTTTCTTGTTTATGCTCTGTTTATCAATCGCTTCCGCATTCTTTATATTTTATAACATGGTATCAGAGCGGGTTTGATTCTCGAGATTTTAAGTTTTTTTTAGATTGGATTTTTGTTCGTTCATGTATTGTGGGGGTTTCCGTGTGGAACCCTAGATCTGATTTCTGGTGGCTGCCCGTCATCCCATATTTCTTCTCCAAAGCATGCAACGACTCTCAGGCAAGATCGCCTCGTCATCTGGCACCCAGTTCTCGCCCATTGTGCGCACAGAGCGTGCGTTATTTGAGATCTCTCCTGGAGAGACCCAGTAGGCGATGCATCTCCAACGGCGGAGGCTACCTCCCAGCATGCCACACCTCCGTCCTGGTCCCCAGATCCCTGACGCTGGGAAGGTGGCGCCCTAATCTTCCAGAAGTCCAGATGCATCGCGCATCATCTACCTGATACTCCAACCGAAGGCGCATCACACCTGTCTCGAAGGAAGAACAGATACATGAGACCCAGGCGACCCCACAGCAGCGCCGCCCGCCCCTTCTTCGGCGGCGCCATCCTCGCGTGCACCACAACCCCCAGGCGAAAACTCCCTTCGGCGGTTACCCTCCATCGTGCATCGAGCCCCAGGAAGGAGGTCCCTCTTGCGAAGAACTTCCAGGCAGAGGTCCCTCTCGCACCTCTTCTTCATGTTAGATTGTCAGGCGGCGCCCCTCCAATCCCCTGCGCAGAAGGGCAAGGCGCTCGAGCCCTTCTAGCAGCCCTGGGAACTCGCGATGCGCCCTGTGCCCCAAGCCGCGCAACACATTCCCGTGCATATGCGCTGGCGATGGCAGTCCAGGCGCCTCTCCAAATCGAGGAGCCCTCCGCACGCCCAAAGTCTCGGCGACCATTGGGGGAGCGTCATCGCGCATCGATCGCGCATCTCCTACTCCAGCGGCGCAAAACCCATGGGGGGCGGCGGATGTGCAAAGAAAAAGGGTCCCCATCGTGGGAGCCCTAAAGTGTCGATGGCCCATATTAAAAAAAACCCACAGTGTTGTATATTGCGGGTCCACTTGGACCAGAAAAAGGGAGGGTGTCTCTATTGTAAGGGTCCACTGTAGGCCCCGAGCTTAAAAAGTATAGAAGCCCAAGGGGCTGCGGCCGATGATGATAAAAAAAGCCCAAAAAGGGCAGTCCATTCAAAAAAAATCAAAGAAAAAGGCACGTACAAAAAAAAAGAGCCGTACGCGAGTTGAAAAAAAATCTGTAAAAGCCCAAAAAAAGGAACGGCTTTAAAAAAATTTTAAAAAAAGACGGCTTATTAAAATAAAATTTGAAAAGCCACAATGATTTTAATATCCATGTTTTGAGAAGCCGGAAAAAAAATGAATGATGAAATCGGCTAATTGATGATTTGTATCCCCTATTTATCTTGTCTTCTCCCAACTTTGTCGATGTTCATTTTCCGACAAGTATGGGAGAAAGGGGGAGTACTATGTAGAGTCACAGGTCTTGATCCAGATTTCAGACTCAGATATCAGTCTCCAAACCAGCCAGATGATCAGACTCTACAGTTCGGTTTCAGACTCGACGATCAGTGATCCGAGTCCAGTTTCAGACACGCACGTGTGTGCGGTCATTGTCAGATGAGCATAAGTTGCCATCATTGTCAGAGGTCCCCATGATTCTTCTAGTTGTCAGGCCAGAGTTTTCATGTGAGCCATAGGGACTCCAGAGTAGAGGACCATTCCCTATGCCATATGTTGGCAAGGGTTTTCATGTGGTATCATAGGTACACCAGAGCAGTGCACCATTCTCTGAGCCAGATGGGAGAGACCCAGTTCTCCGACGAGGAGACTTATTTCAGACTCCATTCTCCAGCGATTGTGGATTCCGACGAGGATTGCACAGCCATGTCCATTTTTAGTTAGGCCCTTTTCAGAGATGGAGCAGTTGCCCACATTATTGTGGCGGGCCAGAGTACTCCAACGAGGAGACTCATTTCAGTTGCAGTGACTCTGATAGGCGCAGTTCAGAGCACATGCTCTCCGACGAGGAGATTCAGATGACTCACACTCCAGCCCCTTCGTCCTCCTCACCTGCACGGCATGAGAAGCAACGTCCTCGACTGCAGCAATGTACGCGTTGGGTTGATATTGTCCGTAGTGTCCTGTAGCGTTGAGTTGAGTTTATTTCTGTTTGTCCAAGCTGAGCATTGCATGCTCCAGCTTGAGGGGGAGTGTTAGAGTATTTGGTTGTGCGCCCATTGAGTTGTAACAGGGTAAATGGATCCTGGAGAAGATCCATTTACCCCATCCAGTGTTTAGTCTCACATCGTCCAACGGTGGGACTTGGAGGCTCTGGAGAGGCTATATAAGGAGCCCCAGACCTCCTGTATCCATTGAGAGAAAAGCAATAAAGCATATGCCCCTTTGAGGGCTTCTCCCGTGGTTTCATCCTGCTCCTCACGGAGTAGGGTTCCACGTAAAATCATGGTGTTCCATGTTCTATCTATCTTGTTTATGCTCTGTTTATCAATCGCTTCCGCATTCTTCATATTTTATAACAAACCCAATACAATGAAGTTCAATTAGTCACTTTTAATTAGAGAAAGGTTTTCTTAGCAGAGAGATGAAAACGAATGTGAATATATTCGTATCCGATCCGCTATCGTATTCGTTTTATACATATTTTGACATTCGTATTCGTATTCGTTTTAAAATGGATGTGGATATGGATATCACTTTGACATTAGCTAATATTCACATTCGTATTCGTATATTCATTTTCGAACATAAGTATAGTAATAGATTTATTTATAAATGTGCGTAACAATATTTTATGATTGCATTCACCATTGTTGATATAATTGTTATAAATTACAATATCTGGTATATTTATTCTATGTTTAAACCATTTTAAACATGCATATTAGTAAATTATTTCTGTTATTATTCGTATTCGATTCATATTCATTTTACATTCGTATTCATTTCTAAGAATATGATAACACATTTTTCAAATTCATCAATATTCGTATCCGCGTTCGTATTCGTATTTTAAAATGGATAAGGATATGATTATACCTATATTCGTATCCGTATCTGACCGTTTTCATCCCTACTTAGCAGTCCTTTTTTAAATTTTATGATTTTCACTTTTTGAGTACTTTTTCATGCAAGAGGCCTAACGATTTTATTAGCTCTTTACTTTAATGTAGGTGATCAAAATTAGAGGGAGAAGATGGAAAAACAATGCAAGTTAGAAAATGATGATGTGATGCTCAGTAAGAAGATTTACAGTGCTTCTCAACTCTTTCCATGTGGGATGCAAGAAAGGAATTTTAAATCTATACTATATGCAATGCAACGAGAAAATCGCCCTAGGCTATGAGCTTCTATTATTGCGAAGAACTTATTCAATTTGGCTAAATCCAAGTGTGAAGCTTTAGGTACATGAATTCTATTAGGGTTGTTGACCTAATTAAATTGAGCATCCACTCCTAAGAACTAAGGGCTCATTCCACGTAAATTAAAAATAAGGTGGAAAACACAAATCATGGAAAACAAATAGAAACAAAGGGAAAATAGGTAGGAATAAAGGTAGAATACGATGAACTGCGGAAAATCTGATCAAGTCCCCCAGGTGAACAATCAGCTAATGAAATGGACTTGTGAAAGTCTAAGTGTTTAAGTACAGGTCCTGTATTATTATAAATTAAATGAATAAATCTCTCATACAAAATGAAACTAAATTTATGCTAAGGTAATTCCGCTCGACTTTTTATGTCATCTATTATTCTCTCCTGTCGGTGGGCAAAGAACCACCAGTCTCTGCGGCTCTTAGGTGCGTTGGATCGTCAAGAAAATCCTCTCTCGATAAGCCGGACCCTCGCAACAAATTCAAATAAGAAGATAATCAGAATATTCTTAGATAAAAATAGAATAAAGAGAGAAATAAACAATAAAGTGAGCACTGGCAAAATAGGCAAAATGTCTACTATATGCTCTAAAACCGACGCTCACTGGCAACGATGTCATTTGAAAAACACGAAGTATGAGATATCTAATGTCCGGTCTTGGAGGGCATGTATCGACGCCTCTCTCGGCTCTCAGTACCCAATCCCAATTGACAATTTCAATTCTAACCCATAATGATGATTAAGCAATATAATTGTTGGAGAAAGTAATAGAGTGGTAATTGGATCTCTCCATGATCCAATTACCACTCGCTTATGTTTAGTCACACATCTACTATCTGTGAGGACTCCGGTTTGGCTGTGGGGCTATATAAGGAGCCACACAACCCATGTACTCGTTGAGAAGTTCAATAGAAACATACAACCCTTTGAGGCCTTCTCCCGTAGTTTCATCTCGCTCCTTAGAGAGCAGGGTTCCACGTAAAATTCTTTGTGTTCAATGTTTAGTATTTCTTTATTTCCATGCTCTGTTTATCGATTCACTCCCACAATCTAGATTGCAACATGGTATCAGAGCAAGTCGTTCGTGGAGATATTTATCGAGTTTAATTTTATTTTCAAGTTTGATTTGTTCAAGTGTTCTAGATCTTCATCGTCCATTCGAGGATAAAAATACTAGAGTTGTCTTGTTCCATTCCGCACCAGATCTTGGTGTTCAAGAAAAATTCTAGGCATCTCCACACCCTCCTCGATGCTCAAACGAGATGTCTCACGTGTAAAACTCATGAGGAGGGATTCCCTGCAAGGTGCGACACCAGATCGAATGATGGGTGTGTCTTCCGAAATCCTAGATGTGGTTTCCACATTATCCGTAATATCCCCTAAACAGAGACACGAAGATGACTTCTTCTCCAAGGCACCACGAGCAAGCAAACAACACCAATCGCCAAGAACTGCCTCCCTCTCCAGGCGATCTGACCAGACACCCCCCATCGTGTACGACTCCAAGCAATGAATATGGGCGGGTTCTCCCTGGACTGGACTAGAACCCTAGGCTGCACTACCGTCTCGCATGACGGCAACAATTTGCTTCTTTTCACCCAAAGGTGGCGACGCCGGAGATTCATAATAGTGGCTCCTGGCCCAACATTGATGGCGAGGTTGTATCCTTCCGCCAGCCCGTTGCTGCTCGAAGCTTCATCACCATGATGTCGACGCTAAAGAGTCCAGATCGTGCAACTCCAGGGCCCTGATCCCCGGTTCCTCATGATCCAACATTGGAGGCGGCGATCTGATTCCTATCTCCATCACCGCACCTCCTCTCCATCTGCAGGCAGCATAAAGAGAAGAAGAACAGGGGTTGATCTCCTCCCAAGGCCTTAAATGTCGGTTTCGGTCACCATTTTGGTGACCGACGGAAATGGAATTTCGGTCGAAACCAAAATTTCGGTTATTTCGATCATTTTTTGTACTAGGGCCCCCATATTTCGATCATTTCGACCATTTCGGTCGAATTTCGATTTCGACAAGATATCGATATTAGACGAAAATTCGACCAAATGTCGCTGAAATTTAAGGCCATGTCTTTTCCTAGCTGGGACCCCACTGCATACGAGATCCAGGCTCAACCCTTGATGGCCCCAGACACGACTTCATCCATCTCCCAGCAAGAACATCCACCCCCTCCCCTCATTGGATTCAGCGGCAGTGTGTGGAGATATCTTGTGGAATCCCACGGGCGACAACGAGGCTAGGAGTTATCTCCCATAGGTGGCGGCGAAGATACCATGGGGGGTTCCCAATCCTAGTCAATGTGACAAGAAAAGGGGGGGCCCTGCCTATCTTAAAAAAGGGGGTGATATTAGCCCAAGTGAGCTTCGGTTGAAAATCTTGAGCCAAAAAAATAGGTCCACAAAAAAAAGGTGATAAAAAACGTGAAGGGCTTAAAAACACGGTCGAAAAAAAACTGTTATAAAAAAGAAGGAAAAGGCTTGTTTTGCCATGTTCAAAAGAGAGAGAGGGGATATGTTCTTAGGCCCAAACGTGGGACGCTTATTTAAGAAAAAGGGAAAAGAGAAACATTTTGGGCCCAAAGTGGGTTTGTTCTGAAAAAAGGAGAACATGAAAGCAAAAAAATGATGATGAATGGCTTAAAAAACAGAGGTGGTCGTACAAAAAAAAGTCGTACGAAAAAAATAGTCAAGATAAAAAAGAACAAAAAAAGAAAAGAGATGGCTACCAAAAAATGATTTTTGCATAAAAAGGAAAAAAAAGAAATGCATGTTTGTCTCCCAACTTGATGTTCCATTCTTTTTATTTTATCAAGTATGGGAGAAAGGCGGAGTCAGAAATGGCAAATTCTTCAGGACTTCTGCACTTCCACGACTGACAAACCGACGCTCCAGACTATTACTGCGATCATTCGTCTTCACCGAGCATTGGCTTCTTCGTTAGAGCGTATACTTCTTCTTTTACGACTCAATTAGTACTCAACGCTGGACTACTTCTATTGCGACTCTTCTCCAAGGACGATAGAGGTACGCTCCGGTATCCTGAAAGTCGCAGACACGTCCTCAAGTAAGGTGGGACGCTTATTTAAGAAAAAGGGAAAAGAAAAACATTTTGGGCCCAAAGTGGGTTTGTTCTGAAAAAAAGGAGAAGATGAAAGCAAAAAAAATGATGATGAATGGCTTAAAAACCAGAGGTGGTCGTACAAAAAAAAGTCGTACGAAAAAAATAGTCAAGAAAAAAAAGAACAAAAAAAGAAAAGAGATGGCTACCAAAAATGATTTTTGCATAAAAAGGAAAAAAAAAGAAATGCATGTTTGTCTCCCAACTTGATGTTCCATTCTTTTTATTTTATCAAGTATGGGAGAAAGGCGGAGTCAGAAATGGCAAATTCTTCAGGACTTCTGTACTTCCACGACTGACAAACCGACGCTCCAGACTATTACTGCGATCATTCGTTTTCACCGAGCATTGGCTTCTTCGTTAGAGCGTATACTTCTTCTTTTACGACTCAATTAGTACTCAATGCTGGACTACTTCTATTGCGACTCTTCTCCAAGGACGATAGAGGTACGTTCCGGTAACCTGAAAGTCGCAGACACGTCCTCAAGTAAGGTCTTCTACCAGCAGCGGACGCATATTCTTCATGTGACGTATTGTGTGAAGATGCGATTTATACCTTTCCTTTTTGTTGGACGCTGCAGCTTTCTCAGCTCCAGCTTGAGGGGAGTGTTAAAGAATGTAATAGAGTGGTAATTGGATCCCTCCAGGATCCAATTACCACTCAATCATGTTTAGTCCCACATCTACTATTTGTTGAACTCCGTTCTTTCTGTGGGACTATATAAGGAGCCCCACACCCCATGTACTCATTGAGAAGTTCAATAGAAACATACAACCCTTTGAGGCCTTCTCCCGTGGTTTCATCCCGCTCCTTAGGGAGTAGGGTTCCACATAAAATTCTTTGCATACAATATTTATTATTTCTTTATTTCCATGCTCTGTTTATCGATTCTCTTCTGCATTCAAGATTTCAATAATAATGAAGTGAGCAAAAATTTATTGTACCCTACAAAAATATGTATAGTAGCAAGTATAGAGGTCGAACAACAAAAAAGCACATGATATAGAGCAGGAAAATGAATAGACAATTTAGGTTTTTGTATTTTAATTTTTAAATGGTTTTTTAGGTTTCAATTTTATATATTTTTTAAAAAAATTACGTTTGCAAATTTTTAATTTTAATTTTAATATAAAAAGTAGGATAATATATATTATATAGAAAAGGAGTAGAAAATGGATGTTTATGGATTTTAAAAATATAACAAATAAACTTAAACTTCCATAAATAAAATGTTTCTGTCTTTTATAATTTTTTCTAGTTTTGGTGATTTTTGAATAATTTTTTAGAATTTTTACGTATTTTCAAATCAGAAAATATACAAAATAAAGAAATCAAAAAATACAAGAACTTAATAGGCTTAATAAATAACTATCAAATCAGATTGAGCCCAATTTTAATTTTCCAAGATACTAGATGATATAAAGAAAATTTAGAAACTTAAAACATGTTTTGTGATTTTTATGTGAATTTCTATAATTTTCATAAGGTTTTATGTGTTTTGTAATTTTTAGGTGTTTTAATTAATAGTTTATAAAAAGTATTTGAACAGGAGATAAAATATAGCTAAATAAGACATATATGAATTTTTATAAAATTTTTCGAAATATTTTATAATTTTTAAGAGTAAAAATAGAAAGAATAAATAAAAGAGGTAAAATGTATAAGGTATTAAGTGCAATGAGACCCAAAAACCAACTTTTATATCTTAACTCCATTTTTTTGAAACCACTTTCATTAAATAGATAATTTAATTTAAAGAACAATGAAGGTGAGTTTTGTGAATTTTGAGTTCATATGGAGGAGATATTGATCGTTGAAGTTATGTTTTCATCTGTGTATCCTAGTCATCATGTTCACTGATTTTATATGCAAATATTTTTGTACTTTTCTGTGTATTTTTTTATACATGTTTTATGTTGAAAATATATGTATTTGAACTATCTAAGAGTATGTATAAAGTAGCGTAAGTTTGGATTTATATGTTGTTTATTGGACATCTAGGGTTTCTAGATGTACGTGTTATTTTGTATGTATTTATTTACCCTTATCTCCCCCTATTTTATTCCTTGTCGACCAAATAATTTTTGATTTAGCATTGATATCTAAGGTCAGTTAATACATCCTTTATTTTTCTTTCCTTTTCTTTTATCATTTATTTTGTATTTAAATACAAATTTTTATTTACTATTTGCAGTCAAGGTCAGTGCGTTAATTTGTACAAGTTAGATATATTTATATTCATTTATCTAGAGATTTAAAGATAAAATAAAGGAATACAGGTTAATGAATGGTATTCATCGCTACTCCAAACAAATCCTAAAGGATCACTAAGATTTCTTGAAAGCCACCGAAGTTATTATTTGTAAAACTATCAGTTGACTCCAAGGGTGTGCATGGATCGGATTGGTTCGGATTTTAGCTTAATCCGTATCCAATCCAACCGTAACAGATTTTTGTTTTTTAGAATCCATTCCAATCCATCAGATATCTAAATCCAATCCGATTCAATCCAACGGATTACGGATTGGATCGAATTGGTTCGGATTTTTATACTTACAATTTTCCGCTCAGTAGACTACTTTGCGTGTTTATACTTTACAACACACTAGCACTCGAACATTCGAATAATGACTAAAAAATCGACAATAAGATTAGAAGTAATGAAAAGAAAAAAATACATAGTCAAGTGAATGTTAAAGAATTCTATTAATCCATTATAAAAAGTTAAGACCACATGATCAAACTAAAGGATTATATTGAATTTGAAATTTAAGTTTTCTTTAATAAATAATACATAGTTTGTTTTTTTTGTAATTAATTTCCACCAAATGATTCCAATAGAAACAATACAAGTTATCAAATAATGATACAAAGACAAGTTAGATAAATAAAAAATGTGATCTCTGTGATCGCATATTGATGAAATCCATGATTAACTTAGAATGTTAAGCTATGCCAAACCCAACCACCCCCAAAAACATCCTTCAATGCTCTATAATATATCATTAAGAAACAAGAATCATAGAATATTCATACTCGATTGAGTATGCAAGACAAAGCTAACTTAAATATAGCTCGCCAACTAGGCATCATTTCTCTCATTTAAAATGGACTTGAATTGGAATTTCTTTGTAAGATCATATCTATAGTCAAAATATGCAATATCTATGAAAAATATAGATAGAAATATATACCAAATGAAAAACGAAAGGAATTGAAATAATGCTTATTTCTTCTTAGATGGGTGTGACACATTTGATTATGTAATTGATCTATTTCATCAGCAAAATAAGGTTGCATGATAGAACAAGTAAAATGTAAGAAGCAAAGGGAAAAAATATCTAACAAAGGCACCAGGCAAATATCTCAAATTTATTTTCTTTTAACAAAAGCATCATACGGAGGCCAAATGGTATCGCGTGGGAGGGGATTATGTTGTTTGAGACAGACGATGATATCACGGGAAAGGGGTGGTGGCAAAATTATGTTGGATGGGAATAACATTGTGAAAAGAGGGAGGCATCATCGAAATGGACTGAGAAGGAATTAGGAAGAATTTTGACGATCAATAGTGAAATGAGAAAGAGAGAACCGAGAGAGGAATAAACTAACATGGATTTATAACTTTACAACTTATAGTCACATTTTTTTATTTTGCATATTTAACATTTGTATTTCAAGAAAGAAGAAAGGGTGATATCAAGAGGATGTGTATCCAAGATTGATATGGAAAAAGGACATGAATGCCATTAATTATGTCCTTACAAAGAATTCAAAGTATGTGCACATAGTATGTATGTGTGTATGCATGTATGCATGGATGCATACATACATGCATGCATGCATGCATACATCCATCATGCATGCATGCATCCATCCATCATGCATGCATGCATCCATCATGCATGCATACATGCATCCGCAAATACACGCATGCATGCATGCTTGGATTATGGATGCATGCAGGCACATACGTATGTACGTATGCATGCATGCATGTACGTATACATGCATGCATGCACGTATGCATGCATGCACGTTGTATGCATGCATGTATGTATGTATATATGCATGCATGCATGTATCTACATGTGTGTATGTGTACTAACGGATTAATGGATTGGATCGGATCGGATTTTGGTAAAAATTCGATCCAATACGTACTTTAATGGATTTCAAAAATTCTAATTCGATCTGATCCCTTAGAATGATAAAATCAAACCAATCCAATCTAGTAGCATCGGATTGGATCCTATTACGGATTTTATCAACTAGACTCCTTGAATAGTATTTGTGTTTCAAAGGAACAAAACTACATGGAAATTTACAATTTAGGCAGTAATTTAAATAAAATAGGGTTTTTATCACTTATGCCCCTTCGAGATCTCGCAATTTCAGTTATGCCCATATCTTTTTGGTAATATCAGTTGTGCCCCTCACTTCTTTCTGTTTTATCAGTTGTGCCCCTTGGGTTAGTTGTCGTCCATCCACAGTGCAAACGGACATTAACTTTGAGGACATAAGCGGAATTAATTTGAAAAAAGGGTTCAGGGGTCATTCCTCCACCACCTCATCTTCTTCCTCCCCCCATCTACTTCATCTTCCTCCCTTCTCTTCCTCCTCCACAGCCCCTCCCTCCTCCGCCTCGAGCTCCCTGCTCCGCCACCAGCACCTCCCCTCTGCCCCCTCCCCCGACCCCGCACCGCACCGCCGCAGCTCGCCCTCCTCTGCCTCGAGCTCCCTGCTCCGCCACCATCCCCCTCCTCCCGCATCTCCCCATCCGCCCCCGCACCTCCCTCCGCCCCCCCATCCGCGCCAGGTCGCCCCCTCCCCCTGCCCCGCACCGCGCCGCCACAGCCCTCCCTCCTCCGCCTCGAGCTCCCGGCTCCGCCCCCAGCACCTCCCTCCGCCCCCCATCCGCGCCCAGGTCGCCCCCTCCCCCTGCCCCGCATTGTGCCGCCACAGCCCTCCCTCCTCCGCCTCGAGCTCCCGGCTCCGCCCCCAGCACCTCCCTCTGCCCCTGCACCTCCCCCCTCCGCCCCCAGCACCTCCCTCCGCCCCCTGCCCCTCAATAACATCGTGAAGCCGACCTCCTCCCGCAGCCACGCACCACCCCCAGCCCCCGTCGCCCGCATTCCAGCCCGCACCTCCTCGGCAACCTCGTACATTCTCCCCAACCTTCCTCCTCATTTGATTTTATTTTGACCATAATACCCCTCTTAACCACACCATGGTTTGAGTAAACTTTGGTTATTTTAATTTTTTGACGGTCAATCTGACGGAAGGACACAACTGATGACGGAGAAAGAAGTGAGGGGCACAACTGATATTACCAAAAAGATAGGGGCATAACTGAAATTGCGAGATCTCGGAGGAGCACAAGTGATAAAAACCCAATAAAATATGGCTTACTCATGGAGCAAGTACCCACCCTATGTGGGTGTAGTCACACTTGAACCATGCAACAAGAACAGGTTAATCCATCTGATGGAAATGTTTATCCATACAATCAAATGGTTGTTACATAAAATGGATTACATATTACCTGTGGATATGCAATACGTTTGTCTTTTAGTAATGGGGTGAATTATTACTATAATTGAATTTTCTTATTTTGTGGGGGTAATCGAATAGAATATTGTTATTCGGTCTCAATATTCGGTATTCGATCGAATATTCGGTCAACTATTGTAAAGACTGCTGATTTATTATTATTATTATATTTTTTAAAGGTTCCCATTTGGCTTGGTATCACCACAAATCTTAAAGTTCTATCATGTTAGAAAATCGGAAGCGGAAGCGATAATGATAAACAAAGCATAAGAACAGAAAGATAAGCATGGAAACACCATGATTTTACGTGGAACCCTACTCCGTGAGGAGTGGGATGAAACCACGGGAGAAGCCCTCAAAGGGGTGTTTCCTTCATTGCTTTTCTCTCAATGGATACATGAGGTCTGGGGCTCCTTATATAGCCTCTCCAGAGCCTCCAAGTCCCACCACTGGACGATGTGGAACTGAACACTGGATGGGGTAAATGGATCTCCTCCAGGATCCATTTACCCTGCTACAACACAATGGGCGCATACAACTTATACTCCAACACTCCCCCTCAAGATGGAGCATGCAATGCTCAGCTTGGACAAACAGAAAGAAATTCAACTCAACGCTACAGGACACTACGGACAATATCAACCCAACGCGTACATTGCTGCAGTCGAGGACGTTGCTTCTCATGCCGTGCAGGTAAGGAGGACGAACGGGCTGGAGTGTGAGTCAACTGAAGACTCGGAATCTGACCATCGAGTCTGAACTACGCCTGAAGTTTCCTCGTCGGAGAACTGGGTCTCTCCCATCTGGCTCAGAGAATAGTGCACTGCTCTGGTGTACCTATGATACCACATGAAAACCCTTGCCCTCAAGGGAATGGTCCTCTGCTCTGGAGTCCCTATGGCTCACACGAAAACTCTGGCCGAACAACAACAAGAATGATGGGGGCCTCGAACTGAGGATGGCAACATATGCTCATTTGAAAAATGACTACAAACTCATGCGTGTCTGAAACTGGACTCGGAATCAATCTTCGAGTCTGAAACTGAACTATAGAGTCTGATCATCTGGCTGGTCTGGAGACTGATATCTGAATCTGGAATCTGGATCAAGACCTGTGACTCTACATATATACTCCCCCTTTCTCCCATACTTGTCGGAAAACATGGATGTCGACCAAGTTGGGAGAAGACAACAATGATGGGGACAAAAACAAACCACTTAGCCGATCACAGCTTTGTCAGCTTTTCAAAACATTCAACATTTTTTTTGAAACACATTTTTTACGGCTTTTCTCCTCTCCTTTTTTTTGCATTTTTTTTAAAACCGCTTGTCTTTTTTTCAGCTTTTCAAACTATTAATTTTTTTAAGCCGTAGACTTTTTTTTTGCTTTCTCAAACTGCGTACGGTTCTTTTTTATTATTGTACGCGCCTTTTCTCATCCCCCCCCTTTTTTTAAGCACATCACCCTTTTTTTATTGACATGAATATCGGCCCAAAATGGGCCCAATCTATCTCTTCCATTTTTTTTAGCCCTCTTCGGCCTCAGCCCACCTGGGCCTTAAAAACATATATAATTTTTTTTAAAGCACATCGGCCCCTCTTTTAATATACCGTCGGCCCCTCTTTTAATATACCGCTAGGGCTTCTCATACGCAGGAGCCGACCCATGGGGTTCTTCTTTTGTCGCCGCCGCCCTTCGGAGCACCTTCGGAGGGAGTAGCAGCGCTGCCGCCAGGGGGTTTACGGCGTGGAGATGGGGAGATCGGAGCGCTTAGAAGTGGCGTCCTTGGGCCTCATGCGGTGTGCGAGTAAGGGTTGGTGCCATCGCTGCCTTGGAGAACGGGGGATTATCGCCAGCGGCATGGAAATCGGGAGTATGCGCGGTGATGCGCGATGCTCGGGGGAGGAGACGATGCGTAGCCGGGAGAGGAGGAGGCAGAGTATCTGCGTTGGATCGCCGGAGAGGAGGCGGCGCGGCTTGGAGCCGCCTGGAGGCGTGCACGCAGAGAGGGAGCGCCGCATGGAACCAATGGAGGGCTGCAGAAATGATACTCCGCCTGGGATGTGTCTGTGCGGAAGCGAAAGCGGCCAGGAGCCATCCCCAGGAACATGTTACGCGCGGTGTTGCCGCCTGGGATGCGTCTGTGCGCACATAACTGAGCGGCTAGGGCTCGCCGCACCTGGACTAGCTGGAGAGAATGGAGCCCTAGGGCTCGCGCTGCCGATACTAGGGTTCCCAGTTGGGAATCCATCGACTGGACTGCTTGTTGCGGATCTCCTGGAGGTCATCTGATCGTAGGGATGTCGTGGAGTCTCGATCTGAATGGTCTGGATGTATGGCGATTAGTCTAGAAGCCTGGAATCGACCAAAGGTGCCGCCTGGTGTTTGGCTGGGAACTCGGCCTCGCATCAGGCTACTTGCTAGGGTTTCAGAAAACCCCAAAATATAAACATGAACAGATCTCCGCCATAACAGATCACGAACAAGAATAAGAACAACAAATTTTTCAACATAAAATAAATCTCGACCATATATAACAACTTGAAATCCTTAAGAATCGACCCGTTCTGATACCATGTTAGAAAATCGGAAGCGGAAGCGATAATGATAAACAAAGCATAAGAACAGAAAGATAAGCATGGAAACACCATGATTTTACGTGGAACCCTACTCCGTGAGGAGCGGGATGAAACCACGGGAGAAGCCCTCAAAGGGGCGTTTGCTTCATTGCTTTTCTCTCAATGGATACAGGAGGTCTGGGGCTCCGTATATAGCCTCTCCAGAGCCTCCAAGTCCCATCACTGGACGATGTGGGACTAAACACTGGATGGGGTAAATGGATCTCCTCCAGGATCCATTTACCCTGCTACAACACAATGGGCGCATACAACTTATACTCCAACACATCAATGTTCAGAAAGTCGATCCGAGAGGCCGCATATGCAAACCCGGGGGTCTCAATGCACCACATAAGATCTATTTGCCCAATCTACGGTAAAAGCACTTTGTGCGGCCGCATATCTATTAGAACTTGATCGAAAAGGTTAGGACCCAATAAATACACGATCAGAAAACCTCTCGACCGAATTCTATTAAGCCTTTCCCCTAACCCTAGCATTCTACTTCTCCATATTTCTTCGACTTGCCCTCTCGCCGTGCTTTCTCTCCGACAAGTCGCTCTTCACGTTCTCTCCCTTTTTTCCGATTACCTTGACGCTGCAATCTCCCTCTCAATATCCAGTTGATGCACCATTGCTATCTCAGGTTAGACTTTTGACATCAGCCCTTGCTCTCTCTCTCTCTCTCACCCTTGTAATATCCAACATCATCCCCTTGTGTTCATGTTATCCCCTTATAAATTGTTTCTACATTTTGTTGCATACATCTTGTTTTCGTAATAATAAAATCAAATGTGTTTTGTTAGAGCAAAACTCTTCGTTGTTATTTCACATAGCCCTAGGGTTTCTTATATAGAGAGAAAACCCTTGGGTAAATTACATAGATAGACATGAAGAAAATAAGAAATACGAAACGATACATCATGACATAACGTAAACCTCTACACTCCCCCTCAAGATGGAGCATATATATCTATCATGCTCAGCTTGGAAGAACATTTCTGGAAAGGTCCTCTGAGCAACGGCTTGGTAAATATATCAGCAGTCTGGTCCTCAGAATTGACGTGTGACGTGGAAATAAAGCCCTTCTGGATCATGTCTCTAGTGTAATGACAATCTACCTCGATATGCTTCGTTCTTTCGTGAAATGTTGGATTATCAGCAATGAACAACGCTGCTTGATTGTCACACTGAAGCTGCATGGGTAAAGAGACATTCACATTCAAGTCTTCCAAGACTGCTCGAACCCACATTATTTCTGTGCTTGCTTGTGCCATGGCCCTATATTCAGATTCAGCACTAGATCTTGCCACAACAGTTTGTTTCTTGCTTTTCCAAGAAACCAGAGAGCTTCCTATAAAGATAGCAAAACCTGAAGTAGACTTACAATCCTTTGGGCACCCTGCATAGTCTGCGTCTACACAAGCAGAAATGGACAAATCTGTGTCCTTTCTGAATAGCAAACCTGAGCCTGGAGAAGATTTTAGATATCTCAGTATCATGTATAGTGCTTCCATATGGACTTGCCTAGGCTGCTCCATAAATTGACTCACACGGCTTACAGCAAAAGCAACAGCAAAAGCAATATGGTCTATTCTGCAGAAGCGGGGATTCCCCCCGACTTGGATCTCCTGGGTTCGCCGCTGTGTCACCTCGGCCTCTCTCTCGGTCTTGCTTAACGGGCGTTTGGCGGGGGGCTTTTTCCAGACTCGTCGGGGAATTCGGCAAGGTTGCCCCCTTGCCCCTTTGCTTTTCGTACTGGCTGCGGACGTTCTCTCATCTATGGTTACCAATGTCGTCGGGGCCGGTCTGTCCAGGGGGTGCTCGTTTGGGCCCTTCTCTTTGCCTCTTATTCAGTTTGCAGATGACACCATCTGCTTTATTGAGGGTGATGAATCGAATATTGCGGGCATGGCAACCACTCTGGAACTTTATTGCGAGGCTTCGGGGCTTACCATCAATTATAATAAATCCTCTATGGTCCCTTTTTCTATTCCCACGGCGGAGGTGGAAATTTTCTCGAGAATATTGCGCTGCGACGTGGGCTCTCTTCCTCTGGATTACCTTGGCCTTCTGTTGTCTGTTGGCCGGGCTCGTTTAAGGGATTGGCAGCCATTGTTGGACCGCATGGCTGCCCGCTTGGCTGGCTGGCGTGCCGCTATCCTCTCTCGGGGCGGGCGTCTGGTTCTCCTTAAGTCGGTACTCTCTTCTCTGCCGATCTACTTCCTTTCTGTTAAGGGGATGCCCAAAGGAATTAGTCGGCGGGTCGACTCTTGCTTGCGGAAGTTCCTTTGGGGTAAGAAGGGGGAGGTGCGTAGCGGCGTTCCTTTGGTGGCTTGGAATGATGTGACTAGGCCAAAAAAGGAGGGGGGGCTGGCGGTTAGGAGATTGGCTCTTGTTAATGAGGCGTTTCTTCTTAAATGGGCTGCGCGGCTTTATGGGCCAGAGAATAATTTGATGCTTAATTTCTTAAGGTGGGCGGTTGGTATTGACCGGTCGCTGGTCACGGTCATGGATGCCCGGTTTATGGCTTCTTCTTCTCAGTTCGCGCGTGATATTGGTAACACTTTTGTTCGTAACCGCGCACTCTTTGTCAACAAACTGGGTGATGGCTCCCTGACTCGTTTTTGGGGCGATGATTGGACTGGTAGGGGTCCCCTTAGAGATGCATTCCCCCGGCTTTTTGCGTTAGTGGATGATCCTGATGCTACGGTGGCTTCTTATTGGGATGGCGCTGCTTGGGGGCCGAGATTTATGGCCAACCTCTCCGAACAACGGCAACTTGAGTTTATGTCCCTCCTGGAGATCCTCGCGGTCTCGCCCTCGCCGTTGGGGGGCGTTCCTTTGCTGGAAGAACGGCTCCTTCTCTGTCCGTGACGCTTACAAGGCCCTTCTTCCGCCCTTGGTCGTGGTTGATGACTCGCTGCTCAGGGATTGCCAATTCTTTTGGGGCCTAAGGGTTCCAGAACGGATTGGCATCTTCTTATGGCTTTTCCGTCGTGGGCGTCTTCTGTCTCGTAGTAGGTGTGCCGTGTTCTTCCCTGCGGTCTCGCCTATCTGTGGTCTATGCAATCAGGAGGATGAGACTATTGACCACCTATTCTTCTCCTGCGATTCTACGCGTCGTATTTGGTCGGACCTGATTTGGCTTGACGCTTCCAGCTCTGCTTCCTTCTGCGACTGCTTGGCTCGTTCTCGGACAAGGAGTAGGATCGACGTTCTATCCTCCATCGCTCGGTTATGGTGCATCTGGATCGCTAGGAATGAGGCTCTGTTTGCTGGCCAAAGATTCTATTTGGAAAATGTCCTCACTTCTGCTTCACGCCTGGTTTGTGATTGGTCTAGCACTTAACTGGTTCTTGGCGTTGTCGGGGTATCATCTTGTGATGTAGTCCGCTTGTGTCTTTTGTTCCTTCACTTTTTCTCTGCGTATTCCCCCCTGTAAGTCTCTCTCTTCTCTTTTCCTCTTCTCTCCATTAATAAAGTTGGGGTGAGCACCATCGAGTGCGTCCCCCGTTTTTTGAGTTTCAAAAAAAAAATATCAGGTCTAGTTATGGTGATGTACAGAAGCTTACCCACCATCTCTCTGTATCTTCTTTTGTCCACCTCTTCAGTATCATTGTCATACAATTTCATACTTGGGCCCATAGGAGTACTCGATGGTCTGCACCCAATCATTCATGTTTCAACAAGCAAGTCTGTAACATACTTCCTTTGGGTCATCACCATCCCTTGTGCATTTCTTGCAAATTCTATCCCCAGAAAGTATCATATGGTACCAGATCCTTCGTAACAAACTGACTGCCCAAGAGGGCTTTAGTCATCTCGACTCCCTGAGCATCATCTCCTGTAACCAGAATATCATCGACATATATCATGACAACAACTGTACCTCTGAGAGTCTTCTGAATAAACGAATGGTCCGCATTTGATCTCTTGAACCCCTGTCGTTCGATCAGCTGAGAGAGCTTTTGGAACCATGCCCTTGGACTTTGTTTAAGATCATAAATCACCTTATGAAGTCTACACACCATGTGAGTCTCCCCCTCAGCAGTAAAACCTAGTGGTTGCTGCATGTAGACTTCCTCCTGTAGGTCTCCATACAGAAACGCATTCTTGACATCAAGCTGAAAAATGGGTCATTCTCGTGCCACAGCTACGGATAAAAGGATGCGAAGCATCGAGTGGCGAGCCACTGGTGAGAATGTGTCCAAGTAGTCGACACCATATGTTTGGGTAAAGCCGCGTGCAAAAAGTCTTGCCTTGTATCGATCAAGACGGCCATCTCCATGATATTTAACTGTGAACACCCATTTGCAACTAACCACAGACGCACCTGATGGAATAAGAACCAGGGTCCAAGTACCTCTAGACTGTAAAGCACGCATCTCTTCCTCCATAGCCAACTTCCAGCACTCAATCTTCATGGTCTCCTGATAGGTCTGTGGTATCTCTACTGAAGAAACAGCTGCTGCAAACCTCTGGAAATCACCACTAAGACGATGAAAGGATACCTGAGACGCAAGAGGATAGGACACACATTTCCTCTTCGGCCTTCGAAGTGCAATAGGAATATCAATATCATTATCTACTGTACTGACTGGCAGATCCACCTCCTGTAGCAAAGATTCCTGCACTGGTACGTTATCTAACCCATCATTAATAGCCGTATCGGAGCATACCTGAGGCGTGGTGGATGGTTGACTTGTAGCTTGAGCAGGCCTTGACCGTCGTGTGTAGAACTTAGGGAATGGTGGAATGGGGTAATATTGAGGTAGTGGTGGTGGTGGTGGTAATGGCGGAGTGGATACAGGTTGACCCATATTTGGAGGTGGAGGAACATAGACATGAATATATGAAGGCGTGGAGGAAGAAACCAATCTATCACCTGCAGGGGAGAAGTACATAACAGGCTCAAAAAATGTAACGTCTGCACTAACATAGTACTTATCGTTGATTGGATCATAACATCGATAGCCCTTCTGTATCCTCGAGTAACCTACAAAGACACACTTAACAACTCTAGGAGAGAGCTTGTCAAGTCCCGGAGACAAACGGTGAACAAAGGCAACTGTACCAAATACATGAGGTGTAAGTGAAAATAAGTCCTTATCCGGAAAGAGAACAGAAATTGGAGATTTCTCCCCAAGAACCGAAGAAGGCATGCGATTGACCAGATAACATGCTGTAAGTATAGCATCTTCCCAAAAAGCTAACGGTGCACAACTCTGAATAAGTAATATTCGCGCAATATCAAGAAAGTGACGATGTTTTCTTTCGGCGACACCATTTTGTTGTATTGTGTAAGCGCAGGAGGTTTGGTGAATAATGCCTTTAGAGGAAAGGAAGTGAGAGAGAGAACGAGTACAGAATTCCAACGCATTATCTGTGCGCACATATTTGACACTAGAAGAAAAAACATTCTGCACTTCATTGATAATATTCTTGATAACACTCCCTGCTTCAGATTTATTCTTGAGTAGAAAAGTCCAAGAGACACGAGAAAAATCATCAACCACAACTAGATAAAACCTGTGTCCCTGATGATCAGGGACGCGACTAGGACCCCAAATATCTATATGAAATAACTCAAACGGGGAGCTACTGCTCCGACTCTGATGACTTGGGAAGCTAGAACGATGGTGCTTCCCTAACTGACAAGCTTCGCAACGAAATGATGAATTGGAAGATATCTGAGGCAGGAGGTGACACATTTTCTGAAGTGGAAGGTGACCAAACCGAAGAAGCCACGTATACGGTGAAACTGAGCCCTGTGAGTGAAGAGAGACACCAGCAAAGGAATTCCGGACCAGACGATATAAGCCATTATGCTCAAAGCCACAACCAATCACCCTGCCCGTTAGTATGCCCTGAAAAATAAGAGATGATGGGTCAAATATAGCACGACAAAGCAGGTCTTTTGTAATCTGACTAATTGATAATAAATTCATAGAAAATTCAGGTGCATGTAGAACATTATGTAGGTGCATGGAGGGTGTCAAAGAGATCTCCCCCTGTCCAACAATAGGGGAATGAGTGCCATCAGCTATAAGCACAGAGCGACCTGAAGAGATATCCCTGTAGGACTCAAGTTTGTCTCTGTCACGGCAAAGATGATGGGTGGCTCCAGAATCGACAATCCAACCAGATAGATCATGGAACGGACGAACTACAGTAGTACTACCTGAGGTACTGGCAGCAACAGAGGTACTGGACGATGCAGATGCTGCAACATCTGAGGTACTCGCAGGCTCGCAGCATCTGATGATGACTGTGGCATAATGTCACGAAGTCTTGCCACAAGCTCCTTGAACCTGTGATCTGGAGTAGACGCTGAAGAGGGCTGAACATGTTCAGCTACACGTGCCGAAGGTGGAAACCCATGCTTGGAATAGCATGTGTCCTTTAAGTGACTAGTGCGATGACAATACGAGCACGTCCTTGGAATACGACCTCCACGGCCACGTGTACCACGGCCACGAAAAGAAGACGAACCACCTCTCCCACGTGATACTGCCATTGCCGAAGGAGGTGGAGTAGATGTGCTGGACGAAACAGGGATACGACTGAGCCTCCTGTAGACTTCCTCCATAGGAGGAATAGTGGCATCGGTAAGGATCAGAGAGCGGGCGGCCTCGTACTCAGGATCGAGAGCGGCAAGTAAAACTCCCACCATGGTAGCATTGCGGAAAGTCTTCTGTTGTTCAGGAGTGGCCGTGAGCGGGATGGTACTGTATAACTTTTCGAACATCCCTCGTAGTGACGTGTACAGAGAGTGAAGTGGCAGTCCATTCTGTTTCATCGTGAAAATATCATGCTGCAGCATCTTAGTCTCGTTCCGCACCTGAGAATATGTAGTAGCAAGGATATCCCACATCGCCTTGGCGGTGGACTGATGGAGGACGTCATTGGCAATCTCCATCGAAAGCGTCCCTGATAGCCAGACCTTAGCATACGCATCGTCAGCCTCCCAGGAGGCATATATCCCCGTCTTCTCTGTCGGTTCATCTTCGGTAAGAATGTGCTTCTTACCACCTGACTTCATCAAACTCATGAACTGCATCGACCACAGCTCATAGTTTGTCCCGTCCATTTTGACGATTGGCGCCGAACCCTTAAAGGCACCTATGGAGGGCATATCAACCTTTTGTTATGACATATCGACGGAGAAGAAGACTTAGGAATGATAGACAAAAGAACTGGTGTCTACAAAAATTCGATTGGATTCAAGTGCATATGTAGATTTTATGCACTTGAACCCATGTATGAATCGGCGCCGACCGGAGAAGGAGAAGCCTGGAGAGGTGCTTCGTCGGCGGCTGGAGAACCCGCGAGCAGGGGCGGGTAACGGCGGCGGGTGAGGGCAGCGGGGTTACCCTCAGCGGCGGGGAAGGGCGGGAGGCTGGGGCCTCGGCGACTGGGGTGGGCGGCGGCCGAAAGAAGAAGGGGCGACGGTCGAAGGGAGGAGGGGCGGCGGGGGGGGGGGGGGGGCGGGTGGAGAAGAAACCTTAGATTAGGATTTTGGCTCTGATAACATGTTAGAGCAAAACTCTTCGTTGTTATTCCACATAGCCCTAGGGTCTCTTATATAGAGAGAAAACCCTTGGGTAAATTACATAGATAGACATGAAGAAAATAAGAAATACGAAACGGTACATCATGACATAACGTTAACCTCTACATGTTTGACATTGATTCTTAGTATTTTTTTTAGCGATGCTTGATCCGTTATCTCCTGTTGTTATGCTTGATTTTTTGTCTATCTTTATAGAGGAAATCAAAACTATTTTTTCTGCTTGATTTTTTTTGCATATAGACTCAAGGGTGGCTTGGGGAAATATGTTATTCTTGCATTCTTTATCTTGTGTGTATGCCTTGTTATCTAGTTTATGGCATGTTCTTTATCTTGATACGTGGCTTGCAATAAAATACATATGATAAATCTAATTTATCTTTCCAAAAATCTGCATGGACTAAATCATACACAGAGACTTATACAAAATTCAAGCATACTATATAGAACTCTCAAATTAACTTGGTTAAGTAGACTGTAATAGTATCCGGAGCTCTTTATAGATTCAAATTTTTAAGAGTATTGTATATAAAGGGACTTGCAATTGCAAAATCAGAATTATTAATATCTAATTTGTAGAAAATGATAGTGTTGAAGCATAATCAGAGATAATAGAATAAAAAAATAGTGAAAGAACACTCGGATTTTATGTGGAACCTACTCCGTAAGGAGTGGAATGAAGCCGCGAGAGAAGGCCTCTCAAGGGTCGGGTATTTTCTATTATTCTCTCAACTGTTATTAGGGTTGTCAGGAAAGCTCGAACTCGATGAGCTCAACTCGGGCTCGGCTCGTTAAGGGCTCGTGAGCCGGACTCGAAACCTTAATGAGCCCGAGCCCGAGTTGGGTTTTATGACTCGCTAGCTTATCGAGTCGAGTTCGAGTTGGGCATTGTTCAACTCGGAAACTCGACTCGATAACTCGTTTTATCTCTTAATAAAAAATTTAAAACATATATACCAAAACTTCCACATTGAGTTTGATTAAACTAGAGGTTAACATTTTTCTTGCCCAAAAAGCTACACAAAAGAGTATAAAAAATCAAAATTACAAATATCATTTGCATAATTTAATGTATAAAATAGAACAATGACTCATTAAGAGGTTCGTGAGCCTGCTCATTTTTAGGCTCATGAGCCAACTCAGAAACCCATGACACGATAAGAGGCTCGTGAGCCAGCTCATTTTGAGGCTCGTGAGCCAGCTCAGAAACTCGTGGCTCGATAAGAGGCTCGTGAGTCAACTCGAACTCGACGAGTTCGAGTTCGAGTTGGTGATCCAGGGCTCGATCCTTATCGAGCCCGAGTTCAAGCTTAGGTTTCTTATCGAGTTCGAGTCCGAGTTGAGGCCAACTCGGCTCGTTGAACTCGATAGACACCCGTAACTGTTATAGGTGGTGTGGGGCTTCTTATATAGTCCCACTAGTAAGACCCAGTCTCACTCACAGTAGATGTGGAACTAAACATGTGGATGTGGTAGTTGGACCCTAGAGGGATCCAATTACCCATATATGCATGTGATACATACTCTAACATTCCCCCTCAAATTGGAGCATGCAATGCTCAACTTGGATAAATAGTAAGAAATCGCTCTCACACAATACAAGACACTATGAACAATGTCAACTCAATGTAAATTCTGATGATTGCCTGCTAAGGATGTTGCTTCTCATGATGTGTTGGTGAGCAGGAACTGAAGGGCTGGAATGTGAACTGAGGAAGTTGCTTCTCATGCCATGTTGGTGAGGATGCTCGAGCATCAACAAGCTTCCCCGACCCTTAGAGCAACCGGAGGGCTACAAGGAGCCAACAAGGAGCGGTAAGTGGACCGCCGAAGCTCCGCTGGTGCACCACCTCTTAGGGAGGAGCAGACCGCCATCTCTCTGTCACTGTAAAGACTCATTTTTAACCAACCAAAGAAGACCATTCTGGAGCAACAACCAAACTCCATGTACCATGTAATTGGAGTACATCCATTTCCTCCTCCATAGCAAGATGACAATGGCTGTCTCGCATAGCCTCATGATATGTACGTCAGATTGCTATGGTTGACAATCCCACCACAAACTTCCTGAAATCTTCTAAAAAGACGCCCTGAAGAAACATGGGTCGTAGGAGGATATGTAGCACATGTACGCCTCCGCTTCCGAAGAGCAATGGGTTGGTTAAAATCCTCTGAACGATATGTCTCATGTACACAAGTTTCTTGAAGTACTACAAGCTCAACCTGTAAAGTCTCCTAATGTACAGACAAATCACAAGTGTCATCAGTAGAAACTAAGTGCTCAGAATTTACTTGAGGTGAGTTGGATTTTTCAGACTCCATTCTCCAGTATTCGTGAACTCCAGTACGAGATCCTTCCAAGGTTACTATGACAAAGAACCCACTTTGAGGTCCCTATGAGAGAGACCCATCTTCAAAGATCTGCATATAGATAATTAGCGACGTTCTTCATTTAGCCCTTTCAGAGATGGAGTAGTTGTCCACATGTTGTAGCAGGCCAGAGTTCTCCGTGTAGAGACTCAATTTTAGTTGCAGTGACTTTGACATGCGCAATACAGAGCACATGCTCTCCGACAAGGAAATTCAGTTTGACTCACACTCCAGTCCATTCGTCCTCCTCACATGTACGGCATGAGAAGCAACGTCCTCAACAACAGCCGACAATTGTGCGTGTTGAGTTGATATTGTCTATAGTGTCTTGTATAGTGAGCTGAGATTTCTTTCTATTTGTCCAAGCAGAGCATTGCATGCTCTAGCTTAAAAGGGAGTGTCGGAGGATGTTGATATGCGTCACTTATGTGGGAGATCGGTAAAAGGATCACTCTAGGATCCATTTACCACATCTAAGTCTTTAATCCCACATCTATCAGTTGTGAGATGTGGAGACCCAGTAAGGTCTATATAAGGAGTCCCTCACCCTCTATATCAAATGAGAAAGTGCAATAGACACACCAGCCCTTGGAATCGTTCTCCTATAGTTTCATCCCGCTCCTTAGGAAGTAGGGTTCCACGTTAAAATCTCATCTTCTTCAATATTTTGATTCCTTTATCTCCGATACGCTTCCGCATTCTTTTTTCTAACACACCTCAAGAGATGTATCTCTGCTGAATATAAGACCAGAACCATGTGAAGTCTTCAAATATCCAAAGATCATACAAACTGCATCCATATGAACCTTCCTGGGTTGCTCCATGAACCGGCTAACCTTGCTCACAACAAAAGATATATCTGGTCTGCTGATAGTGGCATATAGGAGCTTCCCAACGAGCTCTCTATATCTCCTCCTATCTATCTCCTCAATGTCATTATCATATAATCTCATACTCGGATCCATAAGAGTAGTAGCAGGTTTGCACCTTGTCATACATGTCTCTAAAAGAAGATCCGTCACAAACTTCCAATGGACATCATAAGACCACGCTGGTTCCTGGCGAGCTCTAATCCAAGTATCGAAGATTTTCAAGGTCCTTATTCACAAACTGCTCACCTAGGAACTTGCAGTCTGAATGCTCTGCTCATCATCCTCTGCGACAATAATATCATCAACATAGACAAGAATAACAACAGTACATCTATGTATCCTCTGAACAAAAAGTGAGTGATCCGCAGTAGACCGTACAAACCCATGTTGCTCTATCAACTCCGATAGCTTCGGGTACCAAGCTCTCGAACTCTGCTTCAAGCTGTAAATCACCTTATGGAGCCTACACACGTTCTGAGACTCCCTCTCAGTAGCAAACCTTGGTGGTTGTTGCATATATACCTCCTCTTGTAGATCACCATATAAAAATGCATTATTTACATCAAGTTGGTAAAGAAGCCGGTCCCGTGAAACATCAACTGATAGAAGAATGTGAAGTGTCGAGTGTCTGGCCACCAGAGAGAAGGTAACATGATAGTCTACCCCATAAGTTTGGGTGAACCCATGTGCCACAAGCCTTGCCTTGTGGCGATCCACACAATCTGCCCGTTGCTTCACCGTAAAGATCCATTTACATCCCACAACAGAGGCACCCGGAGGAGCAGTAACAATGCTCTAGGTACCACGCGACTGCAAAGCGGTCATCTCCTCCTTCATGGCAAGTCGCCACTTACTATCATGCATGGCCTCCTGATATGTTCGTGGGATAGTAACAGCAGAGAGTCTCACAACAAACCTCATGTAATCCTCTGAAAGATGGTTCAATGAAACATGCGCAGCTAGAGGATAAGTGGCACATTGGCGATGTGGCTTCCTCAAGGCAATAGGTACATCCAGGTCATCAACCTCTCTGTTCTCTGGTATCAACTCATACCGTGCAGTATCCTGTGAAACATTCAAATCTCCAGTGCCATCAGTAGAAACAATGTGCTCATTACATACCTGAGGTGTGCAGGATGATGGGGAAGGTGCATGAGCAGAGGGGCGAATAGAAGACCTGTGAATGAAAAACTGTGGTAAAAACTGTGTCAAGGTAGGCAGAGGTGGAGGAGGTGGAGATGACTGAGACTCAACATGGGGTGCAGATGGTGGAGATAACGGAGGTGGAGGAACAACAACATCCTCACAGAAACAGTGTTAGACAACCTGTCACCTGCAGGAGAAAAGTACATAACAGACTCAAAAAATGTGACATCAGCACTAACATAATATTTTCTTCCTACATAATCAAAGCATCTATACCCTTTCTAGGTACGAGAATAACCAATAAAGACACATTTGACAGCTTTAGGAGAGAGCTTGTCATGACCAGGAGTGAAATTGAGGACAAAAGCCATAGACCCAAAAACTCTGGGAGTAAGGGAGAATATGTCCTTCTAGGGAAACCGCAATCGAGAAGGGAACCTTTTCTCCAATAATAGTGGACGGCATCCAGTTCACCAAGTAGCAAGCAATGAGAACAACATCACCCCAGGAAGAATGAAGAGCTCGACTCTAAACCAAAAGGGACCTCGTGACATCCAGAAGATGACGGTGTTTGCGTTCAACCACACCATTCTGCTGTTAAGTATAAGCACAAGCGGTCTGATGAACAATACCAAGAGATCGGAGAAATTCATATAAATATAAGGTGGAAAAATCCAAGGCATTGTCAGTACGAATAAATTTCACATTAACAGAAAAGATATTCTTAACTTCAATAAAAAAGATTTAATGATAGCACCCGCTTCAGACTTATGTTTAACAAGAACACCCAAGATAATCTAGAAAAATCATCCACAGCAATCCTATAAAAATGGTGTCCATGATTATCGGGAACACAACTAGGACTCCATATATCAAAATGAAACAACTCAAATGACTAACTACTATGACGACTCTGACGACTCGGAAAAGAAGAACTATGGTGCTTCCCAAGCTGACATGTTTCACAATCCAAGATAGCACGAGTAGAGATCTGAGGTAGAATATGACACAAGAAGGTGTCCAAAGCAAAGATGCCACATAAAAGGAGAAACACATCCTGAAGGAATAGTAGCAGCCCCGGCACACGGTGGTAGGACAAGCTTGTACAGTCCTCCCTGCTTACAGCCACATCCAATCACCCTGCATGTGGGCATGTCCTGAAACACAAGAGAAGAGGGATCAAATATGATACGACAATTTAAATATTTTGTAATTTGACTAATAAACAAAAGATTCATCTGAAAGTCTGGAGCTTATAAAACATTCTGAAGATGCATAGAAGGACCTAGAACAATCTCCCACTGACCAACAGTGGGTAAATGGAACCCGCTAGCAATCACCACGAATCTACCAGGCGAGATAAACCTATAAGAATTGAACTGTGCCCGATAGCCACACGTATGATGTGATGCTCTAAAATCAATAATCCAATCAGTCAAATCTGAACCGCTACAACTGCTAAGCGCATAAGCAATAACTGATGAAGTAGACGAAGGACCTACAGCTAAAGTGGTAGGAGTGCTCATCATCTCTCGCAATATGGAAACAAAATCATCAAACCACGAGTCATGAGCAGGGGCAGAAGTAGGTTCGGTTTGCTCAGCAACACGGGCAGACGCAAGATATCCATGCTTCAGATAGCATGTCTCCTCAGAATGACTGGGACGATGGTAATATGAACATGGGCCACGTTGACATCCTCCTCTTCAACCACGAGGTCCGCGCCCGCGAAATTGTGAAGTCTCTCCTCTGCCACGAGAGGTTGCCATAGTAGAGGGAGTTTGGGCTGTAGTAGTAGATGATGTAGTGATCCTACTCAGTCTCATGTAGACCTCCTCTATTGGAGGTATCGTCTCTCCAGTCAGTAGTTGAGTACGTGTTGCATCGTACTCAGAGTCAAGAGATGACAGAAAGGCTCCTGTCATAGTGGCATTCCGATAGCCTGCTACTACTCAGTGATGGTAGTAATAGGCATGAAGATGTGCAGTCGCTCAAACAAGCCTCTAATATGTGAGAAGTGTGCATGAAGTGGTCGACCATTCTGCTTGGTCGAGAAAATATCATACTGCAACTGAAGAATCTTGCTATCATTCTTTGTATGCCCGTATGTGTCTGTTAAGATGTCCCGCATAGCCTTTTTGTGGGTTGATTGACAATATCGTTCACAATCTCCTTGGTGAGTGTCCCGGAGAGTCAAATGCGAGCATAAGCATCGTCTATCTTCCAAGATGCATTAGCCTCAATCTTGTTCACCGGCTCTGAATCCGTCAGAATGTGCTCCTTGTTATGGCACTGCATAAGGGTGCGAAACAACAAGGACTACAACTCGTAGTTGGTCCCATTCATCTTCACGATGGGAGTCGGGCCCTTGAAGACACCGAATGATGAGAAGGCGTCACACTTGTTCTCTGACATTGTAATAAGAACGTCGAAACACAGAACAAACTGAGGAGTTGACTGATCCGAGTAAGTCTACACAATCATATGAAGGATTGGTTGTAATAGCCCTCTGCTTGTTGCATATAGATGTCCTCAAGATCTCCATGGAGAAATGCTCTCTTAACATCCAACTGCTCCAAATGTAGGTTCTCAGCTGCAACAATGCTTAATACTACTCTTATGGATGAGACCTTTACAACAGGTGTAAAGATCTATGTGAAATCGACTCCTGCTTTCTGTTGAAAGCCCTTCGCCACTAGTCGGGCCTTGTATTTAATAGAACCATCAGCATCCTTCTTCACCCTGTACACCCATTTGTTGTGCAGAGCCTTCTTTCCCTTCGGTAGTGGGACTAAATCTCACGTTTTATTTCTTGATAGAGAGTTCATCTCCTCATCCATAGTTAACTCCCATTGATTCCTTGTCTCATTTTGTATAACTTCATCAAAGCATTCAGGCTCACCATTATCAGTCAATAATAAATAATTCAAGGAAGGTGAATACCTTGCAGTGGGTTTGCTAATTCTGAAAGATTTCCGTAGCACCGGAGTTTACGGATTATATTGTGGGATGGGTTGAACATTCTCATCATTGGGTTGTGATGTGTTTTGTTCAAGAGTTTAATCAAACTCCGCAAAGTCCGGTTCTTCAGTTGTCTTTCCTTTTATCAATTCATCCTTGTATAAGGAAGACTCATTGAATGTGACATCAATGCTTCTAATTGTCTTCTTGTTCTCCAAATCCTACAACCTATATCCATAGTTATTTGTACCCTAACTAACAAAGGTACACTTCCTTGCTTTGGTATCAAACTTTTCTTCTGTCTTCCTGCTCAATGTGAACATAAGCTATGCATCCAAAGATACGTAAATGAAAAAGTGTTACCTCCTTTTTTGTCCATGTTTCTTCTGAAAGATCCCCATCTAAAGGAGCAGACGGACCTCGATTGATTAAGTATGCAGCTGTATTCACTGCATCAACCCAATATCGCTTGGGTAGACCTGCATGTATCCATGCTTCTCGTACGCTCTATAAGGGCATGTTTGGTTGCAGGGTTGGGACTGGGGTTGGCCCAATCCTGGTTACTATTCACAAGGGTACTTCCTC